>JASVEL010012052.1:0-181684 GCA_032618575.1 Nicotiana noctiflora | reverse complement strand
TTCTGGAAGAGGCCCATAGCTCGCGGTATTCTATCCATCCAGGAGCCGCGAAGATGTATCAAGATTTGAAACAACACTATTGGTGGAGAAAGATGAAAATGGACATTGTCGGACATGTAGCACGGTGCCTCAACTGTCAGCAGGTTAAGTACGAGCATCAGAGGCCCGGTGGTGTATTTCAGCGCATTGTTATTCATGAGTGGAAATGGGAGAGGATCACTATGGACTTTGTTATTGGACTCCCTCGGACGGCGAGGAAGTTTGATTCTATATGGGTGATTGTGGATAGACTGACCAAGTCAGCTCACTTCATTCCAGTTAGTACTACCTACTCATCTGAGCGGTTGGCAGCGATCTTTATTCGGGAGATTGTCCGGTTGCATGGAGTCCCGGTGTCTATCATATCCGACAGGGGTACTCAGTTCACTTCTCAGTTTTGGAGAGCATTTCAGCGAGAGATGGGTACGCGGGTAGAGTTGAGTACCGCATTTCACCCCCAGACAGACGGGCAGTCTGAGCGCACTATTCAGATCTTGGAGGATATGTTGCGAGCATGTGTTATTGACTTTGGTGGTTCATGGGATGAGTTCTTACCACTTGCTGAGTTTGCCTACAATAACAGTTATCAGTCGAGTATTCAGATGGCCCCTGTATGAGGCATTGTATGGCAGACGGTGTAGATCCCCCGTGGGATGGTTTGAGCCTGGTGAGGATAGATTGATAGGGACCGAGTTAGTTCAGGATGCTCTGGATAGAGCAAAGTTGATCCAGGAGAGGCTTCGTACAGCACAGTCTCGCCAGAAGAGTTATGCGGACCGTAGAGTTCGAGAGTTGTCTTTCATGGTTGGTGACAGAGTATTGTTGAAGGTTTCACCTATGAAGGGTGTCATGAGGTTTGGGAAGAAAGGAAAGTTGAGTCCTAGGTACATTGGTCCTTTTGAGATACTCGGGAGGGTTGGAGAGGTGGCATATGAGTTAGCCTTGCCGCCCAGCTTATCCAGCGTTCATCCAGTATTCCATGTATCTATGCTCCGGAAGTACATTGGAGATCTGTCTCATGTATTAGACTTCAGTACCATTCAGCTTGATGGTGATCTATCCTATGATGTGGAGCCTATTGCCATTTTGGGACGTCGGGTGAGAAAATTGAGGTCTAAGGAGATTGCATCAGTTAAGGTTCAGTGGAGAGGTCGACCCGTGGAGGAGGCCACTTGGGAGATCGAGCGGGAGATGCGGAGCGGATATCCTCACTTGTTTGAGACTTCAGGTATGTTTCTTGACCCGCTCGAGGACGAGCGTTTGCTTAAGAGGGGGAGAATGTGACGACCCGGCCCGTCGTCACGGAAATTACCACCCCGTTATGTTGTAATTTCATGTTTTATGCTTTTATATCAGGTGTTAGAGTCTATCGGGTGAGTTAGGAGTGATTTGGATTGAAAATGAGGCATATAGCCTTTTTGAAGGAAACTTGAATAAGGAAAGTCAACCCGGAGTTGACTATTTGGTTAGAAGGCTTGAAATCGGATTCTGATGATTCAGTTAGTTCCGGGAGGTGATTTGTGACTTAGGGGAGCAATCGAAATTGAATTTGGAGGCCCGGTGTAGAAATAGGCTTGAATTGGCTAAGGTTGAATTTTGGCGAAATCCAAACGGTAGGTGAGATTTTGATCCGGGAGTCGGAATGGAATTCCAACAATTCCTGTAGCTTCGTTATGTGATTTTGGATATGTCCGCAAAATTTCAGGTCATTCGGACGTCGTTTGGTCGGGTTTTTGATGGAATGTGTAATTCGGAAGTTTTGAAGAAACTTAGGCTTGAATCCGTGTGTAATTGGTGATTTTGATGTTTAGGATGGTGTTTTTATGATTGGAACAAGTTCGTATCGTGTTTTGGGGTATGTTGGTGGTTTTCGTTGGGGTCCGGGGGCCTCGGGGTGAATCCGGACCATCATCCGGCATTTGGAAGCAAGAAATGATCTGCTGTAAATTGTAGATCACTGGGCAGTGATTTAGCCTTCGCGTTCGCAAGGGCAAGGCCCACGTTCGCATAGGACAGGTTCAGCATGCATCGCATTCGCGAGGGAGGTATCGCGTTCGCGTATTGGGAAGACTGTGAAGCATCGCGAACGCGTGGGTGAAGGTCACGTTCGCGTAGAGGGAAGTCATTAGGCATCGCGTTCGCGTGGATCGTGGCCGCGTTCGCGTAGAAGGATCTCCGGATGGCTGAAGAAAATGTACATCGCGAACGCGTATGTCATGTCGCGTTCGCGAAGGTTATTTTGGGCAGAGCATCGCGGACGCGTAAGAGGCGTCGCGAACGCGATGAAGAAAATAGGCTGGCAGTGAAGTTAAAACCAGAACTGGTCAGTCGTGGGTTTAATACCCAAAACCTCCATTTTTGAGTTCCAAGAGAAGAAATTGACGGGAGATTGCAGGGAAATCATCGGGGTTTCATTGGAGGTAAGTTTTGTGGCTTAATTGCATCATTTTAACATGAAATCCTTGGTTAAATCCCTGTAAATGGAAGATTAAAGGTGGGTTTGAGCCCTAGGCCTAAATTGAAGAAAAACACTGATTTGAGTGGGCGAATGGAGTCCGATTTTCGTAAATTTTATATGCTTAGACTCGTATTGAGATGAGGGTTCTGAATATGTGACTTTTGTAATTTTTTGACAAGCGTACCGAAAGTCGGGTTTTGACAACTTTGGGAATTTTGATGTAAATTGAGTTGTATTGATTGGGTGTCGTCCCATTGGCCTAATTTGTTGTGTTTCTACTGTATTTGATCAGATTCTACGCGTGCGGAGCTTGATTCTCGTGGCAAGGGCATTGCGGAGTAGTCATCGCGCTGTATTGAGGTGAGTAATAGATGTGGGTGATGACCAGCAGGTTCGAAACCCCGGTACACCACTTTGTGACGCTGTATAGCAGCGAGACACGTACTCTCATGTGAGTGCGGGGTCGATTGTGATTGGGGACTATGGCTTAGTACGACTTGTTGATACTGTGTTATGACATTAGCTATTCTTGAGCCGTCGAACCTCCTTCTCGGATGGTTACATACTATATATGCTTATATTGGCCACTCTTGAGCCGAGGAACCCCCTTCTTGGGCGGTTGAGTATACTTGTGGGCCGTGAGCCAGGTTATTGGATCCCGCGAGGATCGTTATCATTGTCTTATCATATTGACATGTTTGTTACTACCAGTCCGTAGCTATTTCTGTTATCATGCTATTTCCAATCTCTGGAACTTGATATTAATGTTTTCAACTGAAAAATGATAAAAGAGTTTGCAAAAACTACTTTTGAGCCTGCGAGGCTGTATTTGCATATTAGCTGACTTGTAGTGGATCGGGTTGCGAGCCGCAGCGGTATATATGTTGGATCGGATTGCACGCCGCAGTAATATTGTGCTTGGGCTGTAGGAGCCCCTCCGAAGTCTGAACCCCCACAGTGAGCACGGGTACCAAAATTGGATCGGGCTACGCGCCGTAGCGGTCATATCAAGCATTGCATTGCATTTAGCTACATCTGCTAGCGCTGTTATATTGTTTTGCTGGTACCGGTTGGTACGTGTACAGTTGATATTGATTCTGTGACAGGGTATTGGTTACAGCTTTACATAGTGTTTTATTGTGGATTTTTTATCTACACATTCTTACCCCTGTTTATTACCACTGAGTCTGGCGGTACTCATTTTACTCCCTTCACCTTGTGTGCAGATCCAGGTACCTCTCAACAGACCTGATCCGGTAGTCGCTTAGAGGCATTGTGCGGGATAGTCGAGGTAGCTGCAGAGTCCGCAGGACCCGATATTCCTTCTTACTGTCTTTTGATTCTGTATCGACTTTTCTTTCCACACTTGGTATCTTGTAAACCTTTATACACTTATGTTCAGTAGAGGCTCATGACTCTTGACCCTTCGGTCTATGGGAGTTGGTATACTTTGGGACTTGGTTCCCCGCTGTTGGTATATGTATCACTGTTGTTTCATATTTTGATATGCTTATATGGGATAAAACGAGCTTCTAGCTCCGTTCTTGTTATTGATTGGTCAGGCTGGCTTAGCAATGTGCTGGGCGCCATCACGACCGGATTTGGGGTCGTGACAGTACTGCATTTCATCCTCAGAGAGACGGACAATTCGATCGTACCATTCAGATCTTGGATGATATGTTGCACACTTGTGTTATTGATTTTGGTGGTTCGTGGGCTGATTATTTGGCTCTTGTAGAGTTTGCTTATAACAACAGCTACCATTCCAGTATTCAGATGGTGCCGTATGAGTATTTATATGAGAGACGGTATAGATCTCCATATGGTTGGTTTGAGCCCGGTGAGGCTAGGTTGTTGGGGACATAGTTGGTTCAAGATGCTTTGGACAAGGTGAAGGTGACTCAGGAGAGACTTCGCACATCCCAGTCGCGCCAGAGAGTTATGCGGACCGGAAGGTTCGGGATATGTCATATTCAGTGGGTGAGAAGGTCTTGCTGAAGGTTTCACCTATGAAAGGCATCATGATATTTCAGAAGAGGAAATCTAGTCTGAGATTTATTGGCCCTTTTGAGATTCTTAGGAGGATTGGAGATGTGGCTTATATGCTTGCTTCGCCACCCAGTCTATTGGGAGTTTATCTGATATTTTACATGTCTATGCTTCGGAAGTATGTTGCTGACCCATTGCATGTGTTAGATTTCAGAACAATTCAGCTTGATGATTACTTGACCTATGATGTGGAGCCTATAGCTATATGGGGTCGTCAGGTGCGGAGATTGAGGTCCAAGGATATTGCATCGGTGAAGGTTTAGCGGAGAGGTTGGCTCGTGGGGGAGGCCACTTGGGAGATTGAGTAGGAGATGCGGAGCAAATATCCTCACTTATTTGAGTATCCAGGTATGTTTCTTGACCCGCTCGAGGACGAGCGTTTTCTTAGGTTAGGGAGAATGAGATGATCTGGCCCGTCATTATGAGAGTTAACGCCTCGTTATCCCCTCATATATGTTTCATGTTGCTATATCTGTATTAGAGTCTATCGGGTGAGTTTGGATTGATTCTGGTTGAAAATAAGGCATTTAGCCTTTTAGAATGAAGCTTGTTTCTGAAAAGACAACCTGATGTTGACTATGTGGTTAGAGGGCTCAGATGTGGATTTTGGTGATTCGGTTAGCTTCTGGAGGTGATTTGTGACTTAGGGGAATCAGAAGTGAATTTGGAGGTCCGGTGTAGAAATAGGCTTGAATTGGCCAGGTTGGAATTTTGGCGAAATCTGGTCGATATGTGAGATTTTGATCCGAAAGTCGGAATGGAAGTCCGATAGTTGCACTAGCTTCTTTAGGTGATTCGAAATGTCTATAAATTTTCACGTCATTCGGACATCATTTGGTCAGGTTCTTGATGGAATATAGGTTTTAGAAGTTTTTGTTGAAACTTAGGCTTGAATCCGCCTTAATTTGATGATTTTGTGTTTAATGATGTATTTTTATGATTGGAACAAGTTCGTATCATGATTTGGAGTAGGTTGGTGGTTTTGGTTGAGGTCCCGGGGGGCATTGGGGGTGTTTCTAGGGGTCAAACGGGCCACTTTGAGTTGAAGAACACAACTGAATTGCTGTCATAAGTGTTGCAGACGTTTGCTCTTTGCGATCGCAAGGGTTGTGATGCGATCGCATAGAAGGTTTAGAGGAGGCTCAGATTTTTTTCAATGTGATCGCAGTATGGGGGTTGCGATCGCACAATTGATGAGGTTTGTGCACTGCGATTGCAGGAGGAGTCATGCGATCGCATAGTGTATTGGCTAGGGGGTCCCAGGTTTTTTAGTTGTTCAATGTGATCGCGGACATAGGTATGCGATCGCGTAGTGTTGTTTGATGAAGCAATGCGATCGTAGGGGGTTGAGTGCGATCGCATAAGTCAATTTTTAAGAGGCTGAAAGTTTGTTCTATGCGATCGCAGTGAAGGTGATGCGATCGTACAATGTTAATAAGTTGATAGACAGATCAGTTATATTACATTTCATCCGCGAGGGTTCCATTATTTCACCATTGTTGGGCAAGCTTAGAAGCTAGGGAATGAGGGATTAAGAGATTTCCACCTAGATTTCGATTGGAGGTAAGTTTTATGGTCTAATTACGTGATTTTATCCTAGAATCTTCATCTATGTCACTGAAAATTGGAGGAAATAAGGTGTAAATTGGGGTTTTGCTTGAAGCCTAAGAAAAATAGAAAATTGATGATTTGAAGGGGCAAATGAACTCCGATTTTGATAAATTTTATAGTCATAGACTCGTGGTGAGACGAGGATTCTAAAAATGTGGGTTTTGTAATTTTTCGAGAAGCGGGCCCGGGACTCGGTTTTGGTAACTTCGTATTTTATGGTGTAATTCGAGTTATTTCGACTGTGTTATGTTCCTTTAGCCTATTTTGATGTATTCCTATTGGTTTTGATCAGATTCCGCACCCGTGGGGTCGATTCTCGTGGCCAGGGCATTGCGGGCTAGTTTTCAAGCCGATTCGAGGTGAGTAATGGGTATTGATGATGACCTGAGGGTTTGAAACCCCGGTATATCACTATGTGACGCTGTATTGAGGTGAGACGCGTACTCTACTGTGAGTGCAGGGTCGATTGCGATTGGGGACTATGGCTTAGTCCGACTGTGTAGTATTATACTGTGTTATTGGCTATAATTGAACCGGTAAACCTCCTACTTGGATGGTTGTGGATATCTTTGGGCTGTGAGCATGTCATTTGAATCCCATGAGGATCGTTATCACTGCTTCTATGATTATAGCATGTTATCCTGATATCCGCCCTAAGCTAAACACTAACTAAAATGGTTTTCCAAACTCTGATATTTCTAAACAATGTTTTCTACTATTACTATTAAAAAGGATTTAAAAATGATGATTTATTGTGCCTGTGAGGCTTGCATTGCATGTTGCTGGACTGGTAGTTGGTCGGGCTGCGCGCCGCAGCATATCACTGATATTGCGCTTGGGCTGTAGGAGCCCCTCCGGAGTCCGAAACCCCACAGTGAGCGCGTGTACTCAAATGGATCGGGCTACGCTCCATAGCGGTCATGTTCATGCATCTGCATTGCATTTAGACATATTTGATGTATTGTATTAACTGTGATTGCTTTATATGTTATTTATACCACTGAAAAGGATAAAAGAGAGTTATTACATATCTTTGCTTAGTGGTTATTGGGTATTTTTACCGTCAATGTCTTTATCCGTGCTTATTACCACTGAGTTGGAAGTACTCACACTACTCCCTGCACCTTGTGTGCATATCCAGGTACTTCCGAGGTGCTCCAGAGCATTTTACGGATTGTCGAGGTAGTTGCTTGGCGTCCGCAGGACCCGACCTTCCATGTTATCTTTTCTTGAGTTTTCTGCATGTTGTCTTACACTTTTGTATTCAGTTCTATTATGACACTCTGGTAGAGGCTCCTGACTCATGACCCCGGATTCTGTGGGGGTGACTTATGTTTTTCTGGGATATTTTCCTCAGTTATGCTAGACTTTTGTATTTTCTTATCTCTGTTAATACTTTTAAAGGTAAAGTGAGAGCTGATAGCTCTGTATTTTAAAAGGTTGATCCGGCTGGCATAGTAATATGGTTGGCGCCATCACGACCGGATTTTGTGGTCGTGACACATAATCTTGACGAAGAGGGTTCAAAAAATAATTTTTGTATTTAGCAGGAATTGAACCCATAAGCTTATGTAAATTTTGAACCCCTTGACCACTAAACTACATTATTAGATTGTAATAAAAGTGTTCAAAATTTAATATATAGAAGTAAAAATAAATTTTACTTTATATATTCAGTGTAATTTTTCAACCAAGAATATTATAATGAATACCTTTGTACTCCTGAATCCGCCCCTGATTCCAACAATGTTATCAACATATTTCATTTAAAAGTTTGGTAGATATAAGATTTGGGCGTCGGCGGGGTGGGAATGCAACTGTTATCTAAGCAGAACTTTGAAATTCTTATGAGACTAGAAACATAATTATGGTTAGGTTGAATGGTTAAAACATCAAAAGAATCACAAAGTTATAATCATATGATTCCACAAAGTTGTTTGTCTAACATTTTTATTTTATAAAAATCTAATGGTATCTTCAGGATGTACTATTAGTTAAAATTATCGTATAATAATCTTTTTAATATCTAATATTTTGACAATAATTAAAATTTTGGTTATTAAGTTTTTTGCTTTTTTGGAATACTCCTAATTTCTTTTGAAAATTTAAATTGAATAAGAACTAATTATATAAATCCTTATCTTATTTGTCATAATTTTAGTAATTACTTAAATAAATCTTGTGAGTACAAACAGATTAAGAACAACACGACTAATTATTAATTTAACAAATTGTATCATAATAAGGTACGTACAATTTAAAGATATATTATTATTCATTGTGATACATGAAGATTTAAGTTGAATAAAATAAGTGATGATTGAGGATTATGTTACAGTTTCTTCAATTATTGAGTTAGCTATATATGATTAATATTCATAATTTTAAGGAATTTATACTTTTATTTTATAAATCAAATATATTTTGTAATACAATATATATATAATTCTCTTAAAATATTTATATTCATTGAGATACTAAATACGCGCAATGTATATACTCTAATACTAGTGTGTTGAAAAAACGTATCTTTTCACTGTTTCTCTCTTTTTATCACATAGTACTTTGATATCTATTTACCGAGTCCATCTGCTGCGGATCATGGAAACTCTTGATATTCTATATTCGTGTTGTTTTCTCCTGTTTTAGGGACCAACAAAATCTTTACCTTTGAGTACCCTTTTTTTTTCTTTAAAACTATTCTATTCTCGAAATAGTAACATCCAATTTTAATATATTAAAATAGTTATTCTTGTTATGAAATAATAAAAAAAGAAGAGTATTGCAGAGAAAAGTAGCAAGAATAATTTTTATTATTTTTGGGATGAATTACAATAGAATAAAGTTACTTGGCCACCAACCCTAGAATCTCTTTAAATATAGGCATTCACCATAAATAAAATTCTATTTATAACACTCCACATGAATATTTATTCAACAGATAATATGTCTCTTTAAAACCTTAATTAATAAAACCCAACGAAAAAAATTATAGAGAAGAAAAAAGAGTATACATATTCAACAATACGCCTTTTGGTTCCCTCATTAAAAATCTTGCAAGGAAAACCCAGTGGGACAAAACCTTGTAAGGGAAAAAGAGTGCAACACGTATTAACTCCCCCTCATGAGAGCATCAATTCACATCCTTGAGCCTTCGCATCCCAATCTTGTGCACTAACTTCTTGAAGGTTGACGTCGATAAATATTTGGTGAATAAATCTGCCATATTAACTCCAATGAATATGTTGCACCTTGAAAATCCTCGCCATCCCATTATCATGCTTATAGTTATAGAAAAATATAAATGCACAAATTCCACTGAGGATGTGGTACTCAAGATCAAGAATTGTAAATGCTTTAAACAATTCAAATCCTTCAGGGATTATCATATAAGTAAAGTCAAATAAGCCATATGAATAGACTTTAGATTTGCATCAAGTTTTCATGTCATGCCAGACATATAAGATACTTGAAAATGATTGCACACACCATTGACTTTATACTTTTAAATATTTGAACTACATGTTCAAAACTACATGTCTTTAATATGAAATAAAATTCTACTTGAATTATTTTCCAAACTTAATATCCTCACATATATTTAGTGTTATAATCAATGTCATCGATAAATATTTTATATCGATCCCAACCTCCTTATTTTTCATAAAGATATAACATAGAGATCTCTTCATTCATATATTTAGGTACGTTAATCTCTCATAATATTTTATGAAGTGTTATGTCATGCGATCTTCTAGATCACTTGCCTCCTTATTATTATTATTTTTATTATTATTATTATTACTATAATAATAATAATAATAATAATAATAATAATAATAATAATAATAATAATAATAATTATTATTATTATTATTATTATTATTATTATTATTATTATTATTATTATTATCATTTTCTCACCTTCTTTATCAAGAAGTTTATTTGAAACCGATTTGTCTATACTCTTTAAGCGTACCATAGACTTTGTCCTTATAGGATTTAATAGGAGCGCTTTCAAGTCGAATATAGTTACTTTTTTTTTGGGTCATAAATACGTCCGACATGCTTTCCAATATATTGCAGATGAATTATCATTATGAACATCAAGTTCTTATTATATTATTCGAGGATCTAGATGTATACATAATAATTTATTACACGTAACTTTTTCTCAACTGTTTATCTTGTCTCCTCCTCATGTTAGAAAAACTAACATGTTTCCTCAATTTTGAGAATCCACCTTTTTGCGTTTATGATGTTAATCAAAATATACATTGCACATCAATAATAATAAGATAGAATTATTTGGTTCCTGACCCTGAACCACTTGTGAGAGGGGAGTATGTAATATACTTTCGTTATAACCTATATCAAACTGATATAGATAAGTTTATTCTCATAAGCAATAGGTTAGCTATTAAGTGGAGCCACTCAATAAATTATTTTGCTAAACCAACTGCGACGTAAATTAACTTATCAAGATGAACTATCTTGAATAAATTTTTTGGTAATTATGCTCTTAATCAAATTATTGAGCAAGTTACCTCGCAAACACCATGTTGCGAGTTAATAATAATCGCACATGTAACCATCTCATAGATGCATTTTATGTGGTATACATGACAGGTGAATGAACCTATATTCATGTAACGACCCAACCGGTCGTTTTGAGATACGGTGCGTCATTCAGAAGTTTGAGGCCATGAGCAACTTCATCTCAAGTATATTGACTTGTGTGTATGGTCAGAATTAAAATTCAAGAAGTTTGGAGTCAAATTTAAATGAAAATTCTCATTTCCAAAGCTTAAAATTTAAGAAATGAACTAGGATTGGAATTTTGAGTATACGACCTTGGAATTGAGATTTGAAGGTTCCAACAGGTTCATATGATGATTTCGGACTTGGGCGTATGCCTGGATCGGGTTTTGGATAAACCGGGAGCGTTTTGGCGCATATTATGGAAGATAGCATTTTAGAAGAAATTGCATCAATTTGGCTTAAAATGCATTTTAGTGTTATTGATGTCCGTTTGGTATTCCGAGACTGGGAGTAGCTCCGTATGGTTATTCTGGATTTGGGAGCGCGATCGGAAGTGAATTCGGAGGTCCGTGGGTCATTTTGGAGTCGTTTGGCTAAAGATAGAAAATTGAAGGTTTTTGAGAAAATTTGACCGGAAGTGGAAATTTTGATATCTGACTCAAAATGCAAATCTTATGGTTCGGATAGCTTCGTTAGGTGATTTGGGACTTAGGAGTGTGTTCGGAATATTTTTGGGATGACCGGTGTAGAATTAAGCTTGAATTGGCAAATTTAATATTTTGGCGAATTTCGGTTGATAGGTGAGATTTTGATCCGAGGGTCAGAATGAAATTCCGAAAGTTTCTGTAGCTTCGACATATCATTTTGGACGTGTGTGCAAAATTTGAAGTCAATCGGATGCGATTTGATAGGTTTCGGCATCGGAAATAGAAGTTAGAAACTTCAAAGTTCATAAAGTTTGAATCGGGGTGTAATTCATGGTTTTAGAGTTGTTTGATGTGGTTTGAAGCCTCGAGCAAGTCCGTAATGTGTTTTGGGGTTGGTTGGTATGATTGATTGGGGTCCCGGGGCCTCGGGTGTGTTTCGGGTTGTGATCACGCTCTTATTTGATGTTTCAACCTTTGCTTCTTTGAACATAAAGGGGTACCATATTAGGTAAATGTTCTCCAAATTCAGTTTTGTTTGAACCATTAGATCCGTATCGTAATTTCGGAGCCATAGCAAAAAGAATCGTCGAATTTGGACATCGTATGAGGAAGTTATGCTCATTTCCGTGCCGAGGAAAAGTGCTGGTGTCTGTCAGAACCGCAGAAGCGAAATTTGACCGCGGATGCGGAACCGCAAAAGCGGAAATAGAACCGCAAAAGCGGTCCCGCCTATGCGAAACGTATCCGCAAAACCGAAAATAGGTCTGGTTAGTGTTTAAAACCGAGAAGTTTAGTATTTTGGGCATATCTTGAGTTCTAGAGCTCCGATTTAGGTGATTTTCGCGGTGTTGTTCTCGTCTCATCAAGGAGATACTATGCCTGTGGAGGTCGACATTCACGGCAAGAGAGTTGTCTCTTAGCGGTTTTGTACCGGAGTCGAGGTAAGTGGCTTGTCTAACCTCGTGTGGGGGACTTTCACCCCTAGGATATTATGTGATATTTTAAATGCCTTGTACGCGAGGTGACGGGCGTGTACATGCGCTGGTTGTTGAACACATACTTTACTTAAAATGCTCGATGAGTGATATTCCTATTTTTAGCTGTTAAATTCAATATTCCTACCCGGTAGCAGTTAGAAAAGCATGATTAGGTAGTATTCAACCGTCTAGTTGCCTAATTGTCTTACTTGAGTTTTCTTGGTAATCGCTGGCGCTGTTTATCGGTGAAGTTATAGTTAAGCATATTATATTTCTCTCTGTGTATTCCTTTACTTGCTGTGTTTGTGGACTGCGGGTTCAATTCCCGGAGATCCCAGGGCTGTGGGTTCGATTCCCAGAGACCCGGAGTGATAATGGTGTGGACTGCGGGTTCGATTCCCGGAGATCTTGAGATTTATTGGTAGGGACTACGGGTTCGATTCCCGAGATCCCGAGTTATTGGTAGGGACTACGGGTTCGATTCCCGAGATCCTAAGTTATTGGTAGGAACTACGGGTTCAATTCCCGAGATCCTGAGATTATTGAAATATGGACTACGGGTTCGATTCCCGAGATCCTGAGATTATTGAAATATGGACTACGGGTTCAATTCCCGAGATCCTGAGATTATTGAAATATGGACTACGGGTTCGATTCCCGAGATCCTGAGATTATTGAAATATGGACTACGGGTTCAATTCCCGAGATCTTGAGATTATTGAAATATGGACTACGGGTTTGATTCCCGAGATCCTGAGATTATTGAAATGTGGACTACGGGTTCGATTCCCGAGATCCTGAGTTATTGGTAGGGACTGCGGGTTCGATTCCCGGAGATCCTGAGTTATTGAGATATTATTGAGACATGGGCCGCGGGTTCGATTCCCGGAGACCCAGAGGTACTGAGAATGGGACTGTGGGTTCAATTCCCACAGATCCTGGATTTGTTTATCTGAGTTGGTTATTTGTTGTTAGCTTAATTGTAGATAGTTGCAGTAATCATCATAATGTTGTTATTTCGGAAATTATTATCATTTAAACTGTTTATTTTGTTATCATCATTATATTATTGTTTTCTCAGTAGGGCCCTGACCTACCTCGTCACTACTCCATCGAGGTTAGGCTTGGCACTTACTGAGTACCGCCGTGGTGTACTCATGCTACTCTTCTGCACACTTTTGTTGTGCAGATCCAGGTACATCGGAGCAGGCTCGTACTAGGTGATTCCGCAGCTTTCTGGGAGACTTCGAGGTATGATCTGCTACGTCCGCGGATCCGGAGGCTTCCCTTCTATTCTAGTATTACTAGTTGACATTTTTCTTCATTTCGTTGTTAGATACTCTTTACACATAGAGCCACAGTTGTATTTCCCTTTTAGTCTGTGTTACCGTGGGGTTCCGGATCTTGGTAGTGCTTTATTCATTGTGTGACGGATGTATGTGCCAAGCGGCACGGATTACATATCTTTTATGTTATTTTTCGCTGTTTCTTATTTAAGTATTTATAACTTATAGATTCCGCAACGTGTTAGGCTTACCTAGTCGTGGGGACTGGGTGCCATCATGACATGTTCACGATTGGTGAACTAGGGTCGTGACAAGTTGGTATCAGAGCTCTAGGTTCATAGGAGTCACGGGACACAGACCGGTTACTTAGATTCTCGTTGATCGATACGGAGACGTCTGTATTTATTTACGAGGGGCTATGTAACTGTTTAGGAAACTCTTCAATTCTTTGAATTCCTTATCGTGCGCCATTTTTTTCAGTTGGAGCCTATGTTATACGTTCGTTTGCATCCACTCGTGTATTGAAAGTTGTGTGCTCGGTATCGAGTATGCGCCGACGGTTCATGATGCTGCAGAGGGACTTCAAGGGTGTCAAGACTTTACTCAACCATTATTACAACGTGTCATCCATATCGATAATGCAAGAGAATTGAGAAATCTTCAATTGTGCACATGGGGGTGCACTAGGTTCTGACATTCGGTTGATAAGTACGGTCTTGAGAAGGTTTACTTAACTGCCTAATCGTCACAGTAAAGGTAGAATCATAATGTGGATGTAGATCTAAAGATAGTTAGTGGTAATAAAGATTATATGGTTCATATGAGATATCTATTTAGCGAAGAATTCAACCAGCAGAGATACTGGGGGAAATGAGTTTAACTGTCTTAAGAAAGACATGTACCAAACCAATGTCTTGGGCTGTCTTATGATGAAGACGTACATATGATAAAGGCTATTGTCGTGGATTAGCAAAATGTATCTTTAAGGCTTCGTGCTAAGTGAAAGGATTTCCCTATCAACGATCTAATTATGGGTCATGTGTCATATCAGATTTGGCCTGCGATGTATTTAGGTGCTATTCAAAAAAAAGTTCTTGAAAACTTGCGGATGGGCAAGAGTTGAGGCTCATATGGTATGATGTTGAGACTTTGGATGTTCCTGTGTCCCTAATAAACTCTACATTTTTTTAATCAGCAAGGAAATATTCGACAAGGGCTACATGGTGCTTCGTAGGTGTGTGAGAATCATAGTATGTTTTAAGGTGTCGTTGGTAGAGAATGCTCGGTGCATGGAGCGGGGTAATGTTTGGTTGTATCGGAATGAGGTCATACCCTATTGGGTCGAGTGCTAATAGGGCACAAGTGATTATGTTCGTAGGTTCAAGTGAATTGCAGTTGAATAAGAGTAGATGACTTGAGTGAATGTTTCTAATGTGCTCGAGAGTCGTGTAATAGTGGATTTGAGCTAGTGGGAAAGTCTCACCACTTATGATTTGGGTCGCATGGCTAATTACCTGCGTGAATTCTGGATACTAGCGTATTAATGGGTTATTGCAGCCACGGGAAAAGGACCATGTGTGGTAATTTGAGTATATGTATTGTTGAATGCATGTTATGTTTAGCCTTACCGGCTCATGTTCAAACTTGAGGGAAAATTCATGATTTATGCCTCGTATAGGTGCAGGCTTCGCGGGAAGTGATTCCGCTGGGTGCTTTATTGAGAGGGTATTCATATGTTATAAAGAAATTCAGTAGAGTTGGTTGCGTACTGGGGCAAGTTAGAACCGGATGGTTCTCAATAGCGGTCCTAGTGAATTCAAGAGGTAAAGTGTGGTGCCTGATAATTCTGAGTCTATAAGTACAGTTAAGGCTCAAGCTTTTGAAGCAACTTATGAAGAAAGGCAAAAAAACGATCTATGATGTTTTGACTTGTGGTGTAGTATTTGAGAGACATGAAATGGTCGTCGTTCTTGAGATAGCATGGCCTCATGATTTAAGGTCACTCGGGGTAAGTGCGGTTGGAATAAGTTAGGTATTGAAGGAAGATATTAACATTTCTAAGGTAATCAAGGATAACCCGGAAGGAAGTAGATTGATCAGCCATAGTTGAGTTGGCGTATTGGTGTTAATAATCGGTTCATGCAACGTGATCGAATTATGCATGTGATTTGTGGCGGTACATTTGAGACTTGTCGGCCGCGGTGATTGATGTTATTCTAAAGTATTCGTCTGTTAGGGGCCTGTTATGAGTAGGCAGAACTCGGGAAGGGTTATGGTGGCTTGGACCACTACTTAGATATTGGCATATTCGATGGCTATGAGAATTCGCCGTATGTTGTTATAGCTCTCTTGTAGTGAGTTAAATGGAAGGTCTTATGTGATGAAGTATTAGCCTATCGTCAGTTCTAGAGCTATGATGGAAATTGTGTGTATCGTATATCGGCACGTGGGGTGCAGTGAGTAGTATGAAATTTGAAGTAAGGACCAAGGTCACGGTTTGGTCAATAAATGTGATATAAAGAGCTCGGATGAGCAGGAAAGGACTTTCAGTGTTTTGAGTAAGATGGGTATTAACATCAGTATCATTTGAGGTCGGTGTCTTGTGAGAAAGACTTTGCATCCCGGTTAGGGACTCCTGATCGCTTTTCATTGTTAGTGCAGCCGGTGGGTTGAATGTGCAGGCCCGTTTAATTATTCGGAAGATAGAGGGAGCTTGACCCACAAGAAGATTGTATAGGTGTGACTTGTAGTCACTTGATTGGTTAAAAATTTAAACCAAGTATGAGGATTTTGGTGATATCATTCAATTGAGAATTTATGTTGGAGGGCACTCTGCTTATTGGGTTATAGACCTGTGAAATATTATTGACTTAGCTTGGCACGACCGGGATAGACTTAAGGTCGGTGGATAGATTTAAATGTGGAAGTGAGCCTTGCATCAGGGTCGGTTGTGTTTCTTCCAGCAATGCGCCCTTTGTGGAGGGATAGTCGCGATATTATTTCGCGGTTAGTTAATTCATGTAAAGATATATTGCGCCGTATGAGTTGTGAGACGGCTTGGTAAGTCCCTTATGTGTTGAGGTTCCGCTCAGCGGTGATGTTATATGAGCATGATGGCTCTTGAGACTCAGATCTTATATCGCACCTCAGTTGTACTTGAGTTTGTAGCCTATAGCGCTATATGTTTCCTTGTGTCTGATATCATGCACCTTAGTATGCTTATGATCGATATTCAGCATTTTGATGTGATAAGCTATTCAGCTTGACGTATGGCTCCTTGTGTAAGTTTTATACAGGGATCGGGTGGCACGCCACCATGGTTATATTGTTTGGATGGTGTGGCACGCCGCCATGGTTATATTGTTTGGATGGTGTGGCACGCCGCCATGGTTATATAGTTTGGATCGGGTGGCACGCCGCCATGGTTATATTGTTTGGATCGGGTGGCACGCCGCCATGGGTATATTGTTGGGATCGGGTTGCACGCCGCAACAGTGTGATGTTTATTTCAGTGTCCATAATTGCTTTTATGTGTTCTGTTTCCTATTTTTCTGAGGAAGTCCATGTTAGTGTGAGAGTTGAATAGTTCTCTCTAGTGTTTGCCTTCCTTTTGTATTACATACGAATTAGTAGCCTACTGGCACATTGTGTCATCTTGCAGGACTTTTGATTATGTCTGAGGTGGCTTATCGCCTGAGCAGTTCGTACTGGGTGAGATGAGGTTATGGGATTTGGGGTCAGTGCAAACTGATTATATGAAGTATATTATAGAGGAAAATAACATTCTCTGGTAAGACAAGGTAATGGATCTTGTTAGAAGTATAGACTGAATGATTTGTTGACTTGGCAACTAAATATGAATTCCTGCACATCTCTTCCGTCGTATCGGTGTTGTAAAAGCTAGAGCAAGACCCATGTAGGTCATGAGATGCAATGAGAGCATCGGATTTGTGGAATTTCGACTATTATATTTAAAGAATATTATTGTGGTCCCATGAGTAAAGTGATGCAAAGTGTGAATTCAACAAAGTTATGCAGTCATGTATGGGTACAACATGTGAAGAATGATATTGTGGTCGTATGATGGAAACATGCTAGGCAGGAAATTCCGGATGTTGGAATTGGGTCTAATGGCTTATTTACTCGAATAAAAGAGCATATCTATAGAGTTATCGAGCTAATGTGCTCAAATGAGTTGTGGAAGCACAGGAAGTTGCATGAGATGTTAAACCGGTGATTTCAGACTACTTCAGTGTAGTTCTCAGCACGTTCGAGGACGAACGTATGTTTAAGTGGGGGAGATTGTAACGACCCAACCGGTCGTTTTGAGATACGGTGCGTCATTCAGAAGTTTGAGGCCATGAGCAACTTCATCTCAAGTATATTGACTTGTGTGTATGGTCAGAATTAAAATTCAAGAAGTTTGGAGTCAAATTTAAATGAAAATTCTCATTTCCAAAGCTTAAAATTTAAGAAATGAACTAGGATTGGAATTTTGAGTATACGACCTCGGAATTGAGATTTGAAGGTTCCAACAGGTTCATATGATGATTTCGGACTTGGGCGTATGCCTGGATCGGGTTTTGGATAAACCGGGAGCGTTTTGGCGCATATTATGGAAGATAGCATTTTAGAAGAAATTGCATCAATTTGGCTTAAAATGCATTTTAGTGTTATTGATGTCCGTTTGGTATTCCGAGACTGGGAGTAGCTCCGTATGGTTATTCTGGATTTGGGAGCGCGATCGGAAGTGAATTCGGAGGTCCGTGGGTCATTTTGGAGTCGTTTGGCTAAAGATAGAAAATTGAAGGTTTTTTAGAAAATTTGACCGGAAGTGGAAATTTTGATATCTGACTCAAAATGCAAATCTTATGGTTCGGATAGCTTCGTTAGGTGATTTGGGACTTAGGAGTGTGTCCGGAATATTTTTGGGATGACCGGTGTAGAATTAAGCTTGAATTGGCAAATTTAATATTTTGGCGAATTTCGGTTGATAGGTGAGATTTTGATCCGAGGATTAGAATGAAATTCCGAAAGTTTCTGTAGCTTCGATATATCATTTTGGACGTGTGTGCAAAATTTGAAGTCAATCGGATGCGATTTGATAGGTTTCGGCATCGGAAATAGAAGTTAGAAACTTCAAAGTTCATAAAGTTTGAATCGGGGTGTAATTCATGATTTTAGAGTTGTTTGATGTGGTTTGAAGCCTCGAGCAAGTCCGTAATGTGTTTTGGGGTTGGTTGGTATGATTGATTGGGGTCCCGGGGCCTCGGGTGTGTTTCGGGTTGTGATCACGCTCTTATTTGATGTTTCAACCTTTGCTTCTTTGAACATAAAGGGGTACCATATTAGGTAAATGTTCTCTAAATTCAGTTTTGTTTGAACCATTAGATCCGTATCGTAATTTCGGAGCCATAGCAAAAAGAATCGTCGAATTTGGACATCGTATGAGGAAGTTATGCTCATTTCCGTGCCGAGGAAAAGTGTTGGTGTTTGTCAGAACCGCAGAAGCGGAATTTGACCGCGGATGCGGAACCGCAAAAGAGGAAATAGAACCGCAAAAGCGGTCCCGCCTATGCGAAACGTATCCGCAAAAGCAAAAATAGGCCTGGTTAGTGTTTAAAACCGAGAAGTTTAGTATTTTGGGCATATCTTGAGTTCTAGAGCTCCGATTTAGGTGATTTTCGCGGTGTTGTTCTCGTCTCATCAAGGAGATACTATGCCTGTGGAGGTCGACATTCACGGAAAGAGAGTTGTCTCTTAGCGGTTTTGTACCGGAGTCGAGGTAAGTGGCTTGTCTAACCTCGTGTGGGGGACTTTCACCCCTAGGATATTATGTGATATTTTAAATGCCTTGTACGCGAGGTGACGGGCGTGTACATGCGCTGGTTGTTGAACACATACTTTACTTAAAATGCTCGATGAGTGATATTCCTGTTTTTAGTTGTTAAATTCGATATTCCTACCCGGTAGCAGTTAGAAAAGCATGATTAGGTAGTATTCAACCGTCTAGTTTCCTAATTGTCTTACTTGAGTTTTCTTGGTAATCGCTGGCGCTGTTTATCGGTGAAGTTATAGTTAAGCATATTATATTTCTCTCTGTGTATTCCTTTACTTGCTGTGTTTGTGGACTGCGGGTTCAATTCCCGGAGATCCCAGGGCTGTGGGTTCGATTCCCAGAGACCCGGAGTGATAATGGTGTGGACTGCGGGTTCGATTCCCGGAGATCTTGAGATTTATTGGTAGGGACTACGGGTTCGATTCCCGAGATCCCGAGTTATTGGTAGGGACTACGGGTTCGATTCCCGAGATCCTAAGTTATTGGTAGGAACTACGGGTTCAATTCCCGAGATCCTGAGATTATTGAAATATGGACTACGGGTTCGATTCCCGAGATCCTGAGATTATTGAAATATGGACTACGGGTTCAATTCCCGAGATCCTGAGATTATTGAAATGTGGACTACGGGTTCGATTCCCGAGATCCTGAGATTATTGAAATATGGACTACGGGTTCAATTCCCGAGATCTTGAGATTATTGAAATATGGACTACGGGTTCGATTCCCGAGATCATGAGATTATTGAAATGTGGACTACGGGTTCGATTCCCGAGATCCTGAGTTATTGGTAGGGACTGCGGGTTTGATTCCCGGAGATCCTGAGTTGTTGAGATATTATTGAGACATGGGCTGCGGGTTCGATTCCCGGAGACCCAGAGGTACTGAGAATGGGACTGTGGGTTCAATTTCCACAGATCCTGGATTTGTTTATTTGAGTTGGTTATTTGTTGTTAGCTTAATTGTAGACAATTGCAGTAATCATCATAATGTTGTTATTTCGGAAATTATTATCATTTAAACTGTTTATTTTGTTATCATCATTATATTATTGTTTTCTCAGTAGGGCCCTGACCTACCTCGTCACTACTCCATCGAGGTTAGGCTTGGCACTTACCGAGTACCGCCGTGGTGTACTCATGCTACTCTTCTGCACACTTTTGTTGTGCAGATCCGGGTACATCAGAGGAGGCTCGTACTAGGTGATTCCGCAGCTTTCTGGGAGACTTCGAGGTATGATCTGCTACGTCCGCGGATCCGGAGGCTTCCCATCTATTCTAGTAGTACTAGTTGACATTTTTCTTCATGTCGTTGTTAGATACTCTTTACACATAGAGCCACAGTTGTATTTCCCTTTTAGTCTGTGTTACCGTGGGGTTCCGGATCTTGGTAGTGCTTTATTCATTGTGTGACGGATGTATGTGCCAAGCGGCACGGATTACATATCTTTTATGTTATTTTTCGCTGTTTCTTATTTAAGTATTTATAACTTATAGATTCCGCAACGTGTTAGGCTTACCTAGTCGTGGGGACTGGGTGCCATCATGACATGTTCACGATTGGTGAACTAGGGTCGTGACAATTCACATTTGATATTTCCAGCATTCATGGATTCAATCCCAATTTTAGTTGATCTATTAATTATGAGAACAAGCAATATAAGCGAATTCATAAAGAACTTTTTAGTTATTTTAATATTTACCCATGTGAGTTTTCTATTATTTTTTCACATCATACTTAAATTGATATGACTAAATCAATTACGCCAAACTAAATAAATTATCAATATTGATAAAGTTTAAATTTATACCAGACATGTGCAATTATCAATAAACTCCAAATTAATCATGATATGTGTTTGTATATCAATAAATATCCACTTTATTGTGATATTCTTTTATATGTGTAATACAAACCGGAGAATAAATTAGACAGCTTTTCACATACATATTACCCAGCTACAAGTTGTAGTAATATAAGATATTAAATCTTTCCTTTATTTATAGTATCAATACAACCAACCGCTTTCGCTATACTTTGGAAACTGAATAAGTTTCTTTGAGACTTACTACAACACAATACCTATTGGTAATCAATTGTGTTTCTCCAAAATAGTATAATTGACTCTTGTAGAGTTCTCAATTAATTTTGTACTATCACATATTTATGAACATCCATATGTTGAATATCTCTTTTAAGGAGAAAGTTATGCTATTATGGTCATGATCAAATTTATATGCAAGATATGTTTCTTGCATTATTGCTGTCCTTTAATAATCACATTGCCAAAATATTTTGGCGTACAATAGGTACGTGACCAATGACCATTCATGCCATAATAATGACATTATTTTCTTATATCATCTTAAACCTCCTTCTAGAGGTGAATGTGGTATACTCATTACCGCTAGCACGTTCATATTCTTCCAAGAATGGATATATATATATATATATATATATATATATATATATATATATATATATATATACATAAACATAAATCAGATGTTATCACATTCACATCATGAATTGACCGTAATCATCTGTATATGCATTATAAAATCTCATGTTAAATCGATTACAAATATGTCACGACCCAAATCCGGTCGTGATGGCGCCCAACAATTAATGATAGGCCAGCCAGACCAACTATTACTTATCACAACGACTATCAGTCCCAAATGGATAACCCAAGAAGAATATATGAGTTTAAGAACTCCAATAATAATAATAATGAACAAAATACTGACACTCCCAAAGATCTGGAGTCACAAGTCTAGAGCCTCTAACAAAACCCAACAGGAATAGAGAGTAATATATAGAAATACTCAAGTCCGAATACAAATACAAATAATAACTGGAAAGGAGAGGAGAAGCTAGGTTCTGCGAACGTAGGCAGCTACCTCAGCAACTCGACATGACACTCCAAACGTTGGAAATGCCTGTCTACTGCTCCTCAGTACCTGAGTCTGCATACAAAAGGTGCAGGGAGTAGGGGTGAGTACTAAGTACTCAGTGAGTAATAAATATATACAAGTAGCTGAAAATAAGAAATCCACAGAATACCACAATATGAAGCTACACTACAGTCCGAATCTCCTACGAACTAGCATCAATAGTACAATTCAGCTACCATAGAGTAATTTAACAAATAAAGATGCAATGCAATGCACATAACCGCTACGGCGTGTAGCCCGATCCAATTTAACGTCGACGGCGCTCATTGGGGGTGTGTATAGACTCCGGAGGGGCTCCTACAGCCCAAGCGCAATACTGCTGCGGCGTGCAGCCCGATCCTCATATCAACCACTGCGGCGTGCAGCCCGATCCATGCTCAGTCCACAATAAGCAAATAAGTCACAAAACAGTTCATTTTTCTTAATTCCAGTTTCCAGTTCATAATTTATGAAAAATATTTTAACTTTATTAAATTTGCAAAAGCCGGTGACTTAGCATTTCAAAAGGTGATTTCAATTTCCAGGACTGAGATCAGTGATTTAAGCAAATATAGCTATCACATAAATATTGTCCTCTAAGGACGCTACAGATCGGCACAAGGCCCCAAACAAGGCTTACAGCCCACAAATATATCAAATACAGTGTATTTCCAACACTAATAACATATTATTCATTTCCGGGATGGACCAAGTCTCAATCCCCAGTCACAATCAATCCCGCACCTGCCACGGTGTGCGAGCCACGCCCTACTAGCGTCACAATGTGCTAAGCCGGGGTTTCGAACCCTCAGGCTACCATATACACAAACTACTCACCTCTAGTAGGTCGTAGACTCGTCCGCGATGCCTTTTCCTTTGAATTTAGCTCCCTCGTGCGTAGAATCTAGTCAAACCACAATAATTATATCAAATACGGGTCAAAGAATCATAACCCATTTCAATTTACATGAAATTCACATAAATACACTAAGTTGGTAAATCCCGAATTTCGGTACGCTTCTCGAAAAATTACGAAAGTCACATATTCGGAACCCTCATCTCAATACGAGTCTAAGCATATTAATTTTACCAAATTCGGACTCCATTCGCCCATTCAAAACCTTGATTTTCTAAAGTTCAAGCCTAGGGTTAAATCTTCCATGAATCACCCCAAATTCTTCCATTTTCATGATATAATTGCATAATATTACCAATACTAATCATAGTTTAAGTCCATAGTTGATTACTTGATGATTTCCCTTGAGTTTCTCTTCAAAATCGTCCAAATCGCCTCCTTAAGCCGATACCCAAATGTGTGAAATGTTTCTGAAATTTTCTAACTTCTGATACACTTAACTCACTGCGATTTTCGCTTCTGCGATACACGGACCGCTCTTGCGGGTCCGCTTCTGCGGAAAGTCTTCCGCTCCTGCGGAATGTTCCGCTTCTGCGACCAAGATTCCGCTCCTGCGGACTCACCTATGCGACCAACCACCCGCTTCTGCGGACTTCTCCATTTCGCCTCTTGACCGCTTCTGCGGTCTACCCTTCGCTCCTGCGACGCCGCCTCCGCGGACATTTTTCCGCTTCTGCATAAACAAGCGCTCCTGTGCCTCCTCGTCCGCTTCTGCGGACTCGCTCCTGCGCCCCCATTTCCGCAGGAGCGAAAACAACAGAACCAGAACACTTCCCTGCAATTTTCCACATTTTCTCCCGTTTAGCCATCCGAAAACACCCCGAGGCCCCCGGGACCTCATCCAAACACACCAACACATCCTAATTCCTTATTCGAACTTGTTCCAATCATAAAAACACCATCCTAAACATCAAAATCACCAATTAGCCACAGATTCAAGCCTAAATTTCTTAAAACTTTCCGAATTACACATTCGATTAAAAACCCGATCAAACGACGCCCGAATGACCTGAAATTTTGCAGGCACATCCAAAATCACCTAACGGAGATACTGCAACTGTTGGAATTCCATTCTGACTCCCGGATCAAAATCTCACCTACCGATCGGATTTCGCCAAAATTCATCCTTAGCCAATTCAAGCCTATTTCTACACCGGACCTCCAAATTAAATTCTGATTGCTCCCCTAAGTCACAAATGATCCCCCGAAACTAGTCGAATCATCGGAATCCGGTTCCGAGCAATCTAACTCAATAGTCAACTCTGGGTTGACTTCCCATATTCAAGCTTTCTTTAAACATGCTATTTGCTTCATTTTCAACCCGAATTACTCCTAACTCACCCGATATATTCTAATACTGATTTAAAAGCATAAGATATGTAAATGCAAGATAACGGGATGGTAATTCCCGTAACGACGGGCCGGGTCGTTACAAAATATTATTTCACAAGGTGAAGGATTATTTTGAGAATCCTTATTATTCTCATTATCACAATGATGCCGATTATAATTTCGTCTATTACCACATCCACATCCATTGATACCTTTACGATAATAATTTTGTCTTCTCTCAGACTTATCACATATTTCTATCACATTATCTTAAAGGAATGAGAATGAAGCAAATTCAATAGGACGAATTTTCACTTCTTGTGCTCACGATCATACATGACTTTGATCATGGCAAGACATAAAAATTTTACCACTTCGAGTGATTATAATTTCTTACTAACTCCATTAGAGTTATAATCAAAACTTATTTTCTTTTCTTGTATTCTAAATCAAATTATAGAATAAAAGAGAAAAATACAATAAAATACTTACATTAAATTCAGAATTTAATCATTAAGGAAGTTCATGGAGCAATTGACAATCATTATGCTCAATGACAAAGCTTCTACTCAATTGGTTAGAGTCTCGTACTGATAACGTGTTATGAAATAATAAAAGAAGAAGAGTATTGCGAAGAAAAGTAGGGAGGGGAATTCTTATTGCTTTTGGGATGAAATACAATGGAATAGAACCCTCTATTTATAGGGAGAAAGTAACTTAGCCACCAAATAATAAACCCCAGAATCTTTCTAAATATAGATATTCACCATAAATAAAATTGTATTTGTAAAATAATCCTGAGTAAACTAAGTACATTTTATAGCACCACCATTTTTTCAACCAATTGTGATAACCAAATGCGGGGCATTAATTAAGAACGAAGTAGGGGGCTCGTGAAATACCACATACCCTGTAAATGAATTAAATAATTGAACGAGGAACCCACTAGTTATCTTGAAACAAAGTGCAAAGAGCAAATACACTTTCTATATATTCTTATTTCATTAATCAGAAAAGTGATGTGTATAAACCAATTAGGTGTTCGTCGAAGTTAAATGTGTATAGTGTGAATAAGTCATAATTACTATACCAAAAATTATGGAAGCCACTAAATAATAAATAAGATAATTAAACAATAATGAAAGAAACACCAGAATTTACCAGGTTCGGCTAATTTTGCCTACTCCTCGGACACAACTAATATTTTATTCCACTCCAAAATACAAGTGAAATAATATCAAAGAGAGAGGATGCAAATGCATTAAGAAGATAATAAGGCAAATGAGAGGTGTGTTTAAATCCTAAACATTAGGCCTTCTTTTATAGGAAAACATCCTACCCACTTTTGCTAACCCACCGATGTGGGACGTTGAAATTTTGACATTTCAACAAATCTCCACCTTGGCAAAAATTGCACATCTTCAATTTTCTATCTATAACAAATTTTAGTTGTGTCTTCATCTTCAATTTTCAGTGTTCAACAATGTTGATCAAATCCAAACAATGTTGAAACTTGATCGCAGTCATCACTTTTGTTAGCATATGAGCAGGATTCTCCGTAGTATGAATTTTCTTCACCGTGACTCCACCTTCTTCTATGATTTCTCGTATAAAATGATATCGAACATGAATGTGCTTCGTCCTTGCATGATAAACTTGGTTCTTCGCTAATTGAATAGCACTTTGACTATCACAAAAAATTGTGATACCTTTTTGTTCAATATCAAGCTCCTTTAGCAACCCCTAAAGCCAAATTGCCTCCTTCGCAGCTCTGCAACAGCCATGTACTCTAAGTCACAATATCCAATTACAGACTGATTGTCTTCCTGCTAAAAAACTAACCCGACATCTACAGTATTATGAATTTACCGTAGAATCCACTTCACAGCTTGTCGATGCTTCTTTTCTAGATTATGCATATATTTGCTAATAACCCTAACAACTTGTGAAATGCCAGGGCTCGTACAGACCATTGCATACATCAAGCTACCAACAATATTTGCGTATGGTGCCTTTGACATATACTCTTGTTCAGCTTTATCCTTCGGTGACAAAGTAGTACTTCTTAAATGGGGAGCAAGTGGAGTACTAACTGGCTTAGTTTTGTCATCTATGCCAAAACGTTGTAGTACTCTCTTCAAATATTCTTTCTGAGATACACATAGTTTTTTTGAACGTCTATCTCTTATTATCTCCATGCCAAGAATTTTCCTTGCCTCGCCTAGTTCCTTCATCTCGAACTCCTTCTTCAGTTGAGCCTTCAACTTATCAATTTCTTCTGAATTATTGGAAGCTATCAACATATCATCAACTTGTCATGACCCCAAAACCCAATCGTGATGGCGGCCAACACATTGCTAGGCCAGCCTAACCATCCGTTCAAAATACAGAGCTACCAACTCTCTCTTTACTTTTAAAAGCATTAACAGAATGAGAAAAGTACAAAAGTCTAGCATAACTGAGGAAAATATCACAAAACAACACAAGTCTCCCCCACAGAATCCTGGGTCACTAGCCAGGAGCCTCTACAGAGTATTATAATAGTACTGAATACAAAAGTGTTTGTCAAGAAAAATGTGGAAAATAAATAAAGATAACATGGAAGGTCGAGTCCTACGGACGCCAAGCAGCTACCTCGACAATCCGTAAAATGCTTTGGAGCAGCTGGGAAGTCAACCCTGCTATGAACTACCTGGATCTGCACACAAGGTGCATGGAGTAGTGTGAGTACTTCCAACTCACAGATAAAGACATTGAAGGTAAAAATACCCAATAAACCACTAAGCAAAGCCATGTAATAACTTTCTTTTATCCTTTTCAGCAGTATAAATAAAAAATAAAGCAATGACAACTAAGGCATTACAACAGATGTGTCTAAATGCAATGCAGATGTATAAACATGACTGCTACGACGCGTAGCCCGATCCATTTGGTTACCCGCGCTCACTGTGGGGGTTTAGACTCCGGAGAGGCTCCTATAGCCCAAGCGCAATATGAGTGATATGCTGCGGCGCGTAGCTCGATCCACTATTAGTCAAGCTACATGCAATGCAAGCCAGGCACAGTAAATCATCATTTTGAAATCGTTTTTAACAGTAATAGTAAAAAATAGTGTTCAGAAATACTAGAGTTTGGAAAAACTATTTTAGACAGTGTTTAGCTCAGGACTGATATCAAGATTACTTGCTATAATAATAGAAGCAGTAATAACGATCCTCATAGGATCCAAATAACTGGCTCACAACCCAAAGATATCCACAACCATCCAAGCAGGAGGTTTACCGGCTCATTTATAGCCATCAACACAGTATAATACTACACAGTTGGACTAAGCCATAGTCCCCAATCACAATCGACCTCGCACTCATGGTAGAATACGTGTCTCGCCTCAATACCACATCACATAGTGATATACCGGGGTTTCAAACCCTCAGGTGATCATCCATACCTATTACTCATCTCGAATCAACTCGAAACCTAGCCCACAATGCCCTTTCCATGAGAATCGACCTCCACGGGTGCAGAATCTGATCAAAACCAATAGGAATACATCATAATAGGCTAAAGGAATATAACCAAATCGAAATAACTTGAATTACACCAAAAAACATGAAGTTTCCAAAACCCGAGCCTCGAGCCCGCTTCTCAAAAAATTACGAAATCTACATTTTCAGAATCCTTATCATACCACGAGTCCATACATATACAATTTATCATAATCGGAGTTCATTTTCCCCTTTAAATCATCAATTTTCTATTTTTCTTAAGCTTCAAGCAAAATCCCAATTTACACTTTATTTCCTCCAATTTTCAGTGATATAGATGAAGATTCTAGGATAAAATCACACAATTAGACCATAAAACTTACCTCCAATCGAAATCTAGGTGTAAATCTCTTAATCCCTTATCCATAGCTTCAAAACTTGCCCAACAATGGTGAAATAATGAAACCCTCGCGGATGAAATATTATTTAACTGATCTGTCTGTCATACAATTAACACTATGCAATCGCATCACTTTCACTGCGATCGCATAGAAGAAACTTTCAGCCTCTCAAAATTTGACTTATGCGATCGCACTCAACCCCTTGCGATCGCATTGCTTCATCAAACAACCATACGCGATCGCATACCTATGCCCGCGATCGCATACCTATGCCCGCGATCGCATTGAACAACTGAAGAACCTCGAACCCCTGGCCATTACACTATGCGATCGCGTAGCTCATCCTGCGATCGCAGAGCACTAAACTCACCAACTATGCGATAGCAACTCCCAGACCGCGATCGCATTTTAAAAAATATGAGCCTCATCCAAACCTTCTATGCGATCGTATCACAACCCATGCGATCGCATAGAGCAAATGTATGCAACACTTATGATAGCAATTCAGCTGTGTTCTTCACCTCAAAATGGTCTGTTTGACCCCCGAAAACACCATTGAGGCCCCCGGGACCTCAACCAAAACCATCAACCTACTCCAAATCACGATACAAACTTGTTCCAATCATATAAACACATCATTAAACACATATTATCAAGGCGGATTCAAACCTAAGTTTAAACCAAAACTTCCGAAATCTATATTCCATAAAAAATCCGACCAAATGATGTCCGAATGACCTAAAAATTTGCAGACATATCCAAAATCACCTAACAAAGCTATTGCAACTGTCACAATTCCATTCCGACTCACAAATCAAAATCTCACTTATCGACTGGATTTCGCCAAAATTCCAACTTAGCCAATTCAAGCCTATTTCTACATCAGACCTCTAAATTCAATTTCGATCGCTCCCCTAAGTCACAAATCACCTCCGAAGCTAACCGAATTACTGGAATCCACATCTGAGCCCTCTAACCACATAGTCAACTTCATGTTAACGTTTTAGAAACAAGCTTCATTCTAAAAGGCCAAATGCCTTATTTTCTACTAGAATCAGTCCAAACTCATCCGATAGACTCTAATACAGATATAGAAATATGAAACACATAATGAGGGGATAACAAGGCAGTAACATGACGACGGGCCAGGTCGTCACAAAACATATAGGAGAAAATATATAAAATAACCATCTTTAAGCTTGAGCAAATACACACAATGATCGTATTTGCTTCTCTTGTACCTTGCTGCAACATAAACTTGTCAAATCGCTTGTACAATTGTCTAGAAGATTGTTTCAATCCGTACAATGGTTTTTTAAGTTTCCACACCATATTTTCCTTTTTATCAACTTTGAATCCTTCTAGCCGAGTCATATAGATTTCCTCCTCCAAGTTTCCATGTAAAAATGCAATTTTACATCCATCTGAACTAGTTCCAAATCCACTGTGCTACCAAAGCCAACATAATTATATTGGAGAAATGTTTTACAACTAGAGAAAACACTTCGTTATAATCAATTCCCTCCTTTTTAGCATATCCTTTGGCCACCAATCTTGTGTCAGGACCCAAATCGGAGGATCATGACTAGCACCCGACCATACTTGCCGAGCACCAACGTACATTTTATCTAACCTTCTTTATTATCTTTTAGGGCTAACGAGAGCAATATAAATGGTAGACATGGATCATGGACAACCAACAATAAAATATGATGGCATGAACATACATAACATGGGATGAACAGACAATCAAGAAACTATATACATATGGTACAAGCTACCACGCTAAAATGAAAGACAATACAACAAAAATCAGCCGACAAGGCATACCAAACTATACATGAGTCGACACTTGTCTATGAGCCTCTAAAGGAACATAAGTGCTGCAACATAGCCATAATAGGGCCCCGACATACCCATAATGTCTATAGCAAAAATACATACCAAGACCAAGGCAAGTCCGGAGAAGGGATCTCGCCAATCACCGCAGAACTAGACAACCTACTGTGATGGGGGAGCTGCAACAGCCTGTCTATCAGGACCTGCAGCACGACATGCAGCGTCCACAAATAAAAGGACGTCAGTACGAATAAAGTACTGAGTATGTAAGGCAAAGAACCATAAATACGAACAGTAATGTAAGTAGGGATATATAATATACAACCTGTAACATCTGAGTACCTCTGAGGGCTACTGACATGAAATGCATGATACATATGTATAAATACATAATCTTTTAAAACATACACCTCTGTGGGCATCATCATCATCATATCGTACCCGGCCGTAATAGGCTCGGTAAAAACGTACCCGGCCATTATAAGGATCGGTAGAATCATACCCGGCCACGTGGAGCTCGGTAAAACCCAACTGATCAGCGGTTGCACAATAAGTATCGTACCCGGCCGACTATAGCGTGGCTTGTTAGAGTAAAATAGATACATATATATAATGCATGCTCGACTCATGGAAACACCATGTAGACTTTTCGGAGTGACGTAAGGTCGGTATCCTATGTACACCTTATTAGGACTAACTATTCACTATGAACTTTATAGGAATTAGGAAGTACCAACAAGATTGATAACATAAGAATAAGAGAAGCAACATCAACATCAATCATTCCATAAGAGGGGAAACAATGTAAGTACTGCTAGCTTCTAAGAGTAGAGTATATTTGGAAGCTCGTTCATTACATTATGTACAATCGGAGTCGTGCAAAAGAAGGAAAGGGATAGCCTCACATACCTTGTATATACTTCCCCAACCTCAAGCTATGCAAACGTCACAACTCCTTAGTCTACAATAGGAGAAATGACACTATCGTCAACGTTTAAGCGTCACAACTATTATGTACCAACCACAACCTATTTTGTGATGAAACGGACAGCACCTCCCCTATTTATATGAATTCCCACATGTGAAAACAATCCCAAAACAGCCCAAACAATATCAATGTTAATCATATTGAACATCCCAAAACAGTCCACCAACCGATAACATTACTACCAAGCCTTTCGATATATATTTCACAAGTTCTAGCTTCAATGAATTAGCCGCAACTTGGATAATCTTAAATACATACGTATTAATAGGTTCATTACCTTAATACAGAAATAAAAACTCCAATTTGACCTTAATTCTCCATGAAATATCCCTCCAATTCTGCCACAACAACAAGGAAGCGAAGCTAGCAATCAATCAGTATTTTTTCGGCACTAGAATCACTTTAGAAGGTTCGAAATCACCTAGGTTTGATATTAAGAACTCAAGGGAGTATTTACAGAACATAAACCCTTTAAAACAACCCCCCACACGAGCTGTAACAATACAAAAATGAGCAACAACAAGAAGAACAAGAGACTTACTAGCGCCACGTGATTCCCGACACTTGATTTGTGTTGTTTGCCCTTTGTTTGGGTCTTGAACCTTGAGAGAACCTTGAGAGGGTGTTCTTAGGGTTATAAGGTCTGAATATAGTAAAAATAAATGACTTAAAACGGGTTCGAGGTGTCCTATATAGATCCAAATGTCTTAAACCGCCTAAGTGGGCCCCATAGAGAGGTGCTTGGCGTAGTCTCGCGAAAATGTGAATATCTCTCTACTACGAGATTGTATCGACGAACGGTTTAATGCGTTAGAACTAGGCTCATAGATCTTAAATTTCTTTGTTATATCACTCCAAAATTCTAAGTAAATTTGGAGAAAAGCTTAGTAACATTTGACCTAAAGTTTAAGTAAAACAATGAACCTAAGTTGCGACAACTTTTGTCAACTTTTGTTTCATAACTCGTTTGACTTCAAGACTTATGATACGGATATTATATGATTCGAATACCTTAAAACATGACCTCCTAAGTATATTAAGCATCTATAGGTTTACCCAAAAGTACAAGTTACAACATCCTTGATTCGTTTAACTTTTAATACTTGTTAATCACCCTTATGCACCATTATATCACTTAAGATCAATCGGATTAACTTCTTATCATCTCAAGGATAATTCCTTGTTGGATTTGCGTTAACTAACATATGGCATGAACTAACGTGTGTGGATATGGGTTGTAACACCCTCCTCCCTTAGGAACATTCGTCCTCGAATGTAAGGGTTTATGGGGAGTCCAAATCATCGTGGATTCCAGCGGAAGGTTTTGGTCAATTTTCCCCTATAAAATGGTCACTAGAAAACTTTGCAAGCAGTGAAGCTCAAAGTATAGCCTTACAAGGCTACACAAATCATTATGGACATGGACATTATTTACATATCACCATTTTGTATTAAGGAAGAGCTTTCTCAAGTTATTGCTTACCTCATAAAGCCGTTTCACCTTTACAATGTATCTTGCGTTCCACCAACATCCTTGTTATCATCATTCTAGAATTGGTAAGGGTATTTAGACTTCATCTCTTCTTCCACTTCCCATGTCATTTCTTTCATATTCTTGTTCCTCCACAATACTTTGACGGAAGCTACATCTTTTGTTCTCAGCTTGCGGACTTGTCGATCTAATATAGCCACTGGCACTTCTTCATATGATAGATCCTCTGTAACTTGAACATATTTGATAGGTACAACTCGAGAAGGGTCTCCAATACATTTTCTCAGCATAGATACATGGAATACCGGGTGGACAAATTCTAATTCGGATGGCAATTCTAACTCATAAGCAACTTGTCCAATTCGTTGAAGAATTTTATACGGACCGATATACCTTGGACTCAGCTTTCCTTTCTTCCCAAGATGCATAACACCATTCATTGGTGAGATCTTCAGGAAAACCCAATCACCAACCTCAAACTCTAGATCACGACGTCGGACATCAGAATAAGACTTTTGCTTGCTTTGTGCCATCCTCAATCGTTCCTTTATCACTTTCACCTTCTCAATGACTTGGTGAATCCAATCTGGCTTATATAATTCTGTTTCACCGACTTCGAACCATCCAACTGGTTATCTACATCTCCTCCCATATAGTGCCTCATATGGGGCCATTTTAATACTGGAATGGAAGCTATTATTGTAGGCAAATTCTATGAGTGGAATGAAGCCTAACAATCTCCTTGATATATAACTTCGCATAATCTTCAGCTGAGTAAGTTGTCTTAACTGGCTGAAAATGAGCACATTTTGTAAGTCGATCAACTATCACCCAAATAAAGTCAAACTTATGATAAGATCGAGGTAATCCAATAATGAAGTCCATATTAATCACCTCCCATTTCCAGGTCGGAATCTCTATATTCTGAAGCAATCCACCAGGTTTCTGATGTTCTATCTTTATTTGTTGACAATTGGGACACTGGGCTACAAATTCTGCAATAGACTTTTGCATGTTATCCCACCAATACTGCTCCTTGACATCATGATACATCTTTGTGGAGCCAGGATGGATGGAATATCGGGATTGATGAATTTCATTCATAATCTTTTCTCGCAACCCTGCCACATACGGCACACATAATCGGCCCTGGTATCTCAGTGCCCCATCTCCTCCGATCTCAAAAGCCATAATTTTACACTGCTGAATGTTCTCTCTCAATCATAGTAAGATAGGATCTTCATATTACCGTGCTTTTACCTCGGCTACCAAAGATGATTTTGATGTATTCTGTACAGTAACACTGCCGTCATCAAAGTCTAACAATCTGATTCTCATATTGGCTAGCTGATGAAGCTCTTTAGTCAACCCCCATCTACCGGCATCAATATGTACTAAGCTTCCCATTGACTTACGGCTGAGAGCATCTGCCACAACATTGGCTTTACCGGGATGATACAATATCTCGGCGTCGTAGTCTTTCGGTAATTCAAGCCACCTACTCTACCTCAAATTCAACTCTTTATGCTTGAAGATGTATTGTAGACTCTTGTGATCTGTGTAGATCTCAACATGGACACCGTATAAGTAGTGCCTCCATATCTTCAAAGCATATATTGCTGCAGCCAATTCCAAATCATGGGTTGGATAATTCTTTTCATGCTTCTTCAATTGTCTTGATGCATATGAAATCACCTTCCCATGCTGCATCAACACGCACCCCAAACCTATACCCGAGGCATCACAATATACCACATATCCTTTTGTTCCTTCAGGGAGAGTGAGCACCGGTGCGGATGTCAATTTATCCTTCAGCTCCTGAAAACTACGTTCACAAGTGTTAGACCACTGGAACTTGGTAGCTTTCTGTGTTAACTTAGTCAATGGTGCTGATATAGAGGAAAACACTTCTACAAACCGCCTATAATATACTGCTAGCCCCAGGAAGCTACGGACTTCTGATGGTTTTGTAGGTCTCGGCCAATTCTTTACTGCATCAATCATCTGAGTGTCGACACTAATACCCTCGCCAGATATCACATGGCCAAGGAATGCTACCGAGTTCAGCCAGAATTCACATTTGGCGAGCTTAGCATATAACTTACGATCCTGAAGCATCTGTAATAATACTATCCGCAAGTGGCCCGCATGTTCCTCATCCGAACGAGAATACACCATAATGTCATCAATGAATACAGTCACGAACACATTAAGATAGGGCCTGAATACAGTATTCATGAGATCCATAAAAGCTTTTGGGGATTTGTTAGCCCGAACGACATCACCAAGAACTCAAAGTGCCCATATCTTGTTCGAAATGCCGTCTTTGGAATATCCTTCTCCTTAATCCTCACCTGATGATACCCTGAACGTAAGTCAATCTTGGAGAAATACTTGGCACCCTGGAGTTGGTCAAATAGGTCGTCAATTCTTGGAAGTGGATATTTGTTCTTTATAGTAAGCTTATTCAACTGCCGATCGTCAACACACATCTGTAATGACCCATCTTTCTTCCGCACGAATAGGACTGGCGCAACCCAAGGTGAAGTGCTAGGCCTAATGAAGCACTTATCCAGCAAGTCCTTTAACTGCGCCTTCAACTCTCGCTGCCGGGGCCGTTCTATATGGAGGGATATAGATCGGTTGAGTGTCAGGCAACACATCAATGCTAAACTCAATCTCCCTTTCTGGAGGAAGGCCTGGGAGTTCATTTGGGAAAACATCTGGAAATTCATTAACCACGGGGATAGATTGTAGAGTAGGCAGCTTCGCCTTCACATCCCTAACGTGAACAAGATGATAAATGTAACCTTTTGAGATCATTTTCCTTTCCTTAAGATAGGAAATAAACCTACCTTTCAATGTAGCAATGTTCCCCTTCCATTCAATGACGGGTTCACCAGTAAATTGAAACCTAACCATCTTCATACGACAGTCAACATTTGCATAGCATGAGGCCAACCAATCCATTCCCAGTATTACATCAAAATCAACCATTTCTAACTCAAATAAATTTGCTGAGGTTGGACGACTACAAATCATCACAGTGCAACCTCTATATACCCTTCTAGCAATCACAGAATCTCCTACTGGAGTAGATACCGCAAGGGGTTTACTTGTCAATTCAGGTTCAATGCCAAACTTATTAGCCACAAAGGGTGTAACATATGATAATGTAGATCCCGGATCAATCAACGCATATAAATCATAAAAAAACACAGACAATATACCTGTAACAACATCTGGAGACGACTCGAGATCCTATCGACCTACTAGAGCATAGGTTCGATTTTGAGCACCACTCAAACTCGGCCCTGCACCTCTACCTCTACCACGACCTGTCGACTGCTGAAAACCCCGTGCTGGAGGTCGAACTGATGAGGAAGAACCAGACACACATCTAGTTGGCTGATCCATACCATCACCTCCCTTGTTAGGACAATCCCGCATCATATGGCCAGGCTGTCCACAAGAATAACACGTATTAGAACCTGGACGGCAATGTCCAAAGTGGGCCTTGCCGCACTGATCACAACGTGGTGTTGGGGGTTTCGTCTGACTAGTATCCCTGTGATGTTGCGATCCGGATGCCTGCGAACTCTGACCTGGACCAAAATAGGATCGATCATATCGAGGGCTTTGAAACTGTGGAGGAGCACTAGCTACAGATGGTGCCGAACTCCTCGAAGACTGGAGCCTGGCGCTGCCTCTGAAGTCATTAGAATACCTTGCAAATCTCGCCCTCTTATGTTGGCCCCTATCCTGCTCCCTATCTGCCCTCTGCTGGCGCTTACGATCCTCTAGGATCTGGGCGTAAGCTTGAATATGGGAAATATCCATGCCTTCTACCAAGGAGGTTGTCATACACTCATTTATCAGATGGGGTCCCAACCCGTTCATGAACAAATGCACCCTATCACTCATCTCGGCCACCATATGGGGATCATACCTTGATAAAGAATCAAACTGCATACTATACTCTCGCACACTTATATTACCTTATCTAAGGTTCAAAAACGTATCAGCTCTAGCTCGTTGTGTCTCAACTGGCAAATAGTGACAAAGAAAGGCCTTAGAAAAATCCTTCCACACAGCTGGAGGAGCGTTCGGACCCCTGGATCTCTCCCAACTATCATACTAGAGAATCGCTAAATCTCGTAGCCGATAAGAAGCCAACTCAACTGCCTCTATATCACTAGCATGCAAAACCCGTAGTGTACGATGAACCTGCTCAATAAAAGTCTGCGGATCCTCCTTGGGGTCTGATCCGGTAAACACTGGAAGGTCTAAATTAATAAAATCATGAACTCTCGTACTAACTGGTTTATCAGCAGCACCTGTATTCTGCCTCTGAGAATGAGCAGCTACCAAGCTAGTCAATAATTAAAAAACACTCCACATATCCTGGTCTGTAGTGCCAGACGAAGGAGCTGGAGGTGCTGGGTGCCTCCTAATATCATGTGTAAGAGACGGAGTAGATGAGGTATGAGATGACATCTCACTCTGAGCCTCACTTTGGCCTGCTCTGGCTTGGGGCACCTGACTGGTACCCTCTCCCGCAGCTGGATCAAGCCGTCTACTAATTGTTTACTTCCTAGTCGAAGGCATCGCTGAAAGAAAATAAGGTGAATATTAGAGACGAACACTTACGACTCAACTCTATGCACGATCTAGATTCAGGAAGAATGTAACAACCCTTGATGTCATATAGCCTCCTGATTATAAATGTGGCACACTACACATCCATAATCAAGACTCTACTAGACATGGCTCATAGACAATCCCTAGGACAGACTTGCTCTGATACCATGTTTGTCATGACCCAAACTGGAGGACCATGACTAGCACCCGACCATACTTGCAGAGCACCAACGTACATTTTATCTAACCTTCTTTATTATCTTTTAGGGCTGACGAGAGCAATATAAATGGTAGACATGGATCATGGACAACCAACAATAAAATATGATGGCATGAACCTACATAACATGGGATGACCAGACAATCAAAAAACTATATACATATGGTACAAGCTACCACGCTAAAATGAAAGACTATACAACAAAAATCAGCCGACAAGGCATACCAAACTATACATGAGTCAACACTTGTGTATGAGCCTCTAAAGGAACATAAGTGCTGCAACATTGCCGGAACATGGCCCCAACATACCCATAATGTCTATAACAAAATGCATACCAAGACCAAGGCAAGTCCGGAGAAGGGATTTTGCCAATCACCGCCGAACTGGACAACCTACTATGATAGGGGAGCTGCATCTGCCTGTCTATCGGGACCTGCAGCACGACATGCAGCATCCACAAACAAAAGGACGTTAGTACGAATAAAGTACTGAGTATGTAAGGTGGAGAACCATAAATACGAACAGTAATCTAAGCAGGGATTGAGAATATACAACCTGTAACATCTGAGGGCTACTGACATAAAATGCATGATACATATGTATAAATACATAATCTTTTAAAACATACGCCTCTGTGGCTATCATCATCATCATATCGTACCCGGCCGTAATAGGCTCGGTAAAAACGTACCCGGCCAGTATAAGGCTCGGTAGAATCGTACCTGGCCACGTGGAGCTCGGTAAAACCCAACTGATCAGTGGTTGCACAATAGGTACCGTACCCGGCCGAATATAGCGTGGCTCGGTAGACTAAAATAGATACATATATATAATGCATGCTCGACTTATGGAAACACCTTGTAGACCTTTCGGAGTGACGTAAGGTCGGTATCCTATGTACACCTTATTAGGACTAACTCTTCACAATGAACCTTATAGGAATCAGGAAGTACCAACAAGATTGATAACATAAGAATAAGAGAAGCAACATAAACATCAATCGTTCCATAATAGGGGAAATAATGTAAGTACTGCTAGCTTCTAAGAGTAGAGTATCTTTGGAAGCTCGTCCATTACATTATGTACAATCGGAGTCGTGCAAAAGAAGGAAATGGATAGCCTCACATACCTTGTATATACTGCCCCAACCTCAAGCTATGCAAACGTCACGACTCCTTAGTATACAATAGGAGAAATGACACTATCGTTAACGTTTAAGCGTCGCAACATTTATGTACCAACCACAACCTATTTTGTGATGAAACGGACAACACCTTCCCTATTTATATGAATTCCCACATGTGAAAACAATCACCAAACAGCCCAAACAACATCAATGTTAATGATAATGAACATCCCAAAACAGTCCACCAACCGATAACATTACTACCAAGCCTTTCGATATATATTTCACAAGTTCTAGCTTCAATGACTTAGCCGCTACTTGGATAATCTTAAATACATACAGATTAAGAGGTTCATTACCTTAATACAGAAAACAACTCCAATTTTACCTTAATTCTCCACAAAATATCCCTCCAATTCTGGCACAACAACAAGGAAGCGAAGCTAGCAATCAATTAGTATTTTTTCGGCACTAGAATCACTTTAGAAGGCTTGAAATCACCTAGGGTTGATATTAAGAACTCGAGGGAGTATTTACAGAACATAAACCCTTTAAAAAACCCCCCCACACGAGCTATAACAATACAAAAATGAGCAACAACAAGAAGAACAAGAGACTAACTAGCGCCACGTGATTCCTGACACTTTATTTGTATTGTTTGCCTTTTGTTTGGGTCTTGAACCTTGAGAGGGTATTCTTAGGGTTCTAAGGTCTGAATATGGTGAAAATAAATGACTTAAAAACGGGTTGGAGGCGTCCTATATAGATCCAAAAGTCTTAAACTGCCTAAGTGGGCCCCATAGAGAGGTGCTTGGCGCAGTCTCGCGAAAATACGAATATCTCTCTACTCCGAGATTGAATCGACGAATGGATTAATGCATTAGAAACTAGACTCATAGATATTCAATTTTGTGGTTATATCACTCCAATATGCTTAGTAAATTTGGATAAAATCTTAGTAACATTTGACCTAAAGTTTAAGTAAAACTATCATCCTAAGTTGCGACAACTTTTGTCGACTTTTGTTTCATAACTCGTTTGACTTCAAGACTTATGATAAAGATATTATATGATTCATATACCTTAAAACATGACCTCGTGAGTATATTAAGCATCTATAGGTTTACCCAAAAGCATGAGTTACAACATCCTTGATTCGTTTAACTTCTAATACTTGTTAATCACCCTTATGCACCCTTGTATCACTTAAGATCAATCAGATTAACTTCTTATCATCTCAAAGATAATTCCTTCTTGGATTTGTGTTAACTAACATATGGCATGAACTAACGTGTGTGGTTATGGGTTGTAACATCTTGCTTTGTAGCGAACATCTACTTGGTTAGGAAATTCTTCCTTCTTTGCAAATACCCATTTGCACCCAATTACTTTCTTTCTCTTTGGGAGATTGGTCAATCTTCATGTATGATTCTGATGAAGGGAATGTATTTCATCATTCATGGCAATCCTCCACTTATCTTCTTCTGAACTTTGGATTGCGTATTTATAAGTGGTAGGACCATCATCAGCTACAATTGCGGTTGCACAAGCAACTGTCTATGAGGCGAACATGTTTTGTTATTTTCCTTTTTAGCTTGCTGGTTGCTATTGATTCAAGTTGTTGTTGAGGTTCATGAGTTGGAATCTCCTCTACTGGCTCTCCTTCCAGAGGATAATCTTCATTTGTTTCCTCCTTTTCTTCTTGTGTAGTCAAACTCCACCTGCTTAGAAGCACCATCTTCTTGTTTGGTATCTTTATTTGTTACCTTGTTTACTATAGCAGATTCATCGAAAGTAACATGCCAGCTTAATATTACTTTCTTTGTCATATGACACCATCAGTGGTATCCTTTGACTCCAGAAGTAATCCCCATATAACTAGCCTTCTTTGCCCTTGGATCTAATTTTGACTCCGTCACATGATAATATGCAGCTGAGCCAAAAACGTGCAAAATTTCATAATCTACAGCATGCTTTCCATACCATTTTTCAAACGGTGTCTTGCTATCAATAGCAGCAGATGGTAGACGATTAATGAGGTGGCATGCATATGTAGTTGCCTCAGCCCAAAATTCTTTGCCCAAGCCAGCATTAGACAACATACACCATACCTTCTCTAGTAAGGTCCGATTCATACATTCTGTCACTCCATTCTGTTGTGGTGTATGTCTGACAGTGAAGTGTCGGATGATACCATCATTTTCATAGACCTGATTGAAATGATCATTTTTGTATTCACCTCCATTATCTGTGCAAGTACACTTGATCCTCCTACCCGTTTGATTCTCCACCATCATCTTCCATTTGAGAAAAATTCCAAGCACGTCATCTTTGCTCTTTATTGTATACACCCATACTCTTCGGGAAAAATCATCAACAAAGGTTACAAAATAGTGCTTCCCACCCAATAAAGGTGTTTTGGAAGAACTCCAAACATCTGAGTGTATATAATCCAAAATGCCTTTAGTATTATGTATTGATGTACCAAATTTAACCCTTGTTTGTTTCCCTTTGACACAATGCTCACAAAACTCCAAATTGCAAGCCTTACTCCCTTCAACAATCCTTGATCTGAAAAAGTTTCAAGGATTTTCCTCCAACATGTCCCAAATGCATGTGCCATAGCCTGGTTGCTTCTGCCTCTTTGTCGTTACTGGACGCTACTGTCGCTGTCCCAATAACTGTACTACAGAGATAACGGTACATGTTATTGTTCTTCCGATTGGCCTTCATTACCACTAGTGCACCAGATCATACTCTGATCACTCCATTTTCTACAATAAATTTGAACCCTTTTGATTCTAGGGCTCCCATAAAGATGAGATTTTTCTTCAAACCCGGTACATACCGAACATCTGTTAATGTTTTGATCATTCCATCATGGTTCCTTAATCGCATTGAACCAATTTCATATGAGGTAAGATGGCTGTTATCCGCTGTTTGGATGACTCTATATTCTCATTCTTGAAAGTCCACGAACCAATCCCTGTTGGGACACATATGATAGCTACAAGTTGAGTCCATCTACCATATGTCTGATGATGTTGATGGCTCCGTTGTAACTAATGAGAAATTCGAATCATCACAATCAACTACATTTGAATCCATAATGGCCTTTCCGTTGTTATGTTTTGCCTTGTTATTCAACTTTGGACAATCTTTCTTCCAATGCCCTTTTCCTTGACAAAAGGAAAATTCATCTTTGCTGGGTTTAGATATTGACTTAGATCTTTCTTTCTTTGTCCTCGTTTGATTTTGAGGACGACCCCTCACAGATATTGCTTCTCCATCTCCGCCCTTCTGTTTTTCTCGCTTTCTTTGTTCATAGCTGTACAAAGTCGAACAAACTTCTATGAGGGAAACTTCATCATTTCCATGGAGTAGAGTAGTTTCAAGGTGCTCGTACTCATCAAGAAGTGACGCCAACAACATCAAGGCCAAATCACCATCATCATAAGTTGCATCCATATTTTGCATATCTGTGACCAACTTATTAAAACTGATGATATATTCATTCATCATTGTACGAGGAACATAGGTGAAGTAAAACAGTCTCTTCTTCATGTACAATTTATTTTGACTATTTTTATTCAAAAATTTATCCTCCAGTGCTTTCCATAATTTACTTGCAGAAGTTTCCTTTGTGTATGGATATTTCTGCTCTCTAGCAAGGTAGGATCGAATAATACCGCAAGCAACACGGTTGATAATTCTCCAATCTTCTTCTCCAATAGCATCTGGTCTCTTTTCTTCGATGGCCAGATCTAGCCCTTGTTGAAAAAAGACATCTAAAACCTCGCCTTGCCACATCCTAAAAAATCCGGACCCGTCAAAAATTTCTATCATAAATTTCGCAATTGACACAATTCTTGTCATAAGCAAAGATGCCAATGATAACGTATTGCTGACATTTGATGTAGATTCTTCTTGTTTATTATCTCCCATCGTTGACACAAATATTGTTTAATAGCTGACAACACAAATCAAGATGATTTCCTTTCTGATGTGGAAGATCAGACCAAGCTGCAACCACAGAGCATACTCAGACAGAACCTTGACTCAGTTACCAAGATAAATCTTTTCTGATGTGGAAGATCAGACCGTGCTGCAACTACAGAGCATACTTAGATAATTCCTTGGTTCTGATACCAATTGTTGCAGAAGCCAAATGTATATAGTGTGAATATACCAAAAATTTTGGCAGCCACTAAATAATAAATAAGACAATAAAACAACAATAAAAGAAACACAAGAATTTACGAGGTTCAGCTGATTTTGCCTACTCATCGGACACAACCAATATTTTATTCCACTCCAAAATACAAATGAAATAATACTAAAGAGAGAAGATACAAATGCCTTAAGAAGATAAGAAGGCAAATGAGAGGTGTATTTAAATCCTAAACATTAGGCCTTCTTTCATAGGAAAAAATTCTACCCACTTTTGCTAACTCACCGATGTGGGACGTTGAAATTTTTGACATTTCAACATCAAGCTTCCAACTACTACTATGTTAATAATTCAAAAGAGATATTTTTAGGGCAAGTTCATCCTAGAGTGTTGCGGCCAAAGACACACACAAGTATACAAGGTCGTCAAATAATAAAGTGACTAAAAGTCGGATGTCAAACTCACAAAGACTTGTGATTAACTATTAACTAAATTAGACTATCCTAAGTATCTAACAAGAATTAAACCTAGAAATATTGGATTCTATACTAATTAAAATGAAGAAAATAAATAATAAACTCTAAACAAAGGAAGATTAGATTTTTATATTATCAATGTTATGAAAACGATCTACGGTTATGGACTATCTAACTATCTTATTATATTTTTCAATTAAATTGACTAACTAATTTATCTAGCTTATTGGTTGACAAGCTAAATATCGCTCATAAGAATTAGTCGTGTTCTTACTCGCCTATTCAAGCTAACCTAACGCATATATGTCTATGAAGTTAGAATAAAAAAGAACGCATTCATAATTCCTGTAAATCAACCAAGCAAGACAATGAGGTATATGTCTACCCTAACTGCGAATTCGTTCCCCGATGCCAGGTTCAAGAACTTGCTCTATCAATTCTATATGCAATCTAGAATTCCCACTTTCCAGTTAAATTCTAAATTCGTAGATAGTATTCAATTGGTGACCAATCAATCAAATAATTATGTACATGACTAAATAAATAAACCAATATGATAAACTAAGAAATCAAAATCAATATTCGAATAACAATACTCATGAAAGAACCACAACACTAGAACGTGAAGTTTAGCTCCACATAGACATGATAGTCAAACGACAAATCATACAAAGAAACATAAAATTTATAAAGTTTGGTGGAAGAAAACATCAAACCCAGCCTCCACGGCGGCTCTGTGCTCTCTCTTCGTCAAAAGGTACTCTAAAAAAGGTTTTCCTTCCTCAAAATAGCTTTATGCTGGCTTTTATATGAACCGAAATAGGACATGTTAACGTTTTGAGAGTGCAGGGCAGCGTGGGGCGCTTGCCCTGGCGCTCAACGTTTTAGCATTCTGTTTTGAGCGCCACAGGTAGCGCCCCACGCTGCTTGTGGCCCTCAAATGTGCACTTTTTGCCTTTTCTTTTAATTTTCTTTTAAATTCGCGCGCTTTCGTTCCAAATTCCATCCGAATGATTCCTATACATAGAAATACCACGAATTAGCACAAATCATTATATTATACATCCAAAACCTACAAGGCATGAGCACATTATGAGTCAATATATGTTAAAATATACATACTTTAAGCCAAACATAAAAGAGCATGGTAAAGTACTATTTCCTAAGACGTTGAAGATTAAACATTATAGAGATACAAATGTCCAATTCTTATTAGAATAGACATGAGAGCATTTAAGTAAACAGGTAGCTTGAATCTGCATTTTACTCAAAATTCCAGTAGCAAAGAAACAAGAAAAAGGCATATTAGAATAATATCTGAATCTAAAGAAGACAAATCGGTATGAAATTTGGGCTACTTTTCTTCAAAATTTGGTGTAACAGTTGTAAAGCAATTTTAAAAATCAGTGTATAAGAATTCAGCTAACTATCTGAGGGTTAAGTTGAAACTCTGCCCAAGTTCATATGCTTAACTTTTGAACAGTTAAAGCTCTGATGATACAAGATGTAAAAGCCAAAGTAGCGTGGTAGTACAAAAAACTTCCACCTTAGGGGTTGTTTGGTACACGGGATAAGTTGGGAGAAAAACTAGTTCTAATATTATCCCGGGATAAATATACCCTATACTAAATATACGAGTATAACTTAGTCCCTCAATCCTGAATATCCCACCTTATTCCATCAAATTTAATTTGTATTATCTCACCTCCCAGATGGGATAAATTAGTCTAGATGTTATAATTCCGAAGTTTTTTAATCCACGTACCAAATGGATTATCCTTATTTATTCCTTGATCTTAATTTGTTACTACTTCTTGCAGAGTACGTTAGTGATTGAGGTGACCCAAAAGCATGAACAATTCATTTCTTTGGCATGACACACCAACTGAGTTTCGAGTTGAACAACATATATATTTTGAAGAATTAACGTGTACAAATATATTTAATAGTAAATGTTTGTTTGGTTTGATGGAAATTATTTTCTGAAAAAAAAAATTGGAAAATCTTTTTCCAAACGTTTGGTTGGAGAGTCAAAACTATTCCGCATTTTTTTTTGTTTTTTTTTATTATTTTTTTTTAAAGATTGATAATTGTATCAACAAAACGAAACTTTTTTTTATGAGAGTATCAAGATTGATAATTGTATTGGAAAAAAGTTTTTATGATGTGGCACGACACGTGGATTGGTCAAAGTGTCAGCGGACAATAATTAATTGAAAGACACGAGAAGAAGAACTAAAAAATAGGCACGGGACGCAATTCAGATACGAGTTCCGTACCTGTTTAAAGCGAAGCGGGATGTAATTCTGATGACAAAAGATATGGAGGGAGAAAATCAAACAGATACGTAAAGCAGTTTAGACACGGATCCCGTATCAATTCAAGACATTTAAGGCCAACATATCAAAAAATATTTAAGACATGGATCTAAAGACAAAAGGGAGTCCAAATTCAAGTATTACAATACCTGATACGTTAGGAAAATGGTATTTAATATGAATGATTGTGTAATGGCTTATTTAATGACATTTATTACTCATAATTGTCACATTAAAGCTTAGGTATCATTCCTTTACCTAGAATCAACTATAAAAGGAGGAAGTCTAATCATCTGTAGACATACAAATTATCATTGACATCATATTGGAATACAATTTTCTTTGCTGTTTATTCTTATTAACGAAAACTTATTATATTTTTGGTCTCTTGATTATCAGTAACCCGATTTCTTATCTTAAATTCTAAATTTGACCGAATTATCACTTTTTGGTTAAACAAATTGGTTCCGTTACCAGGAATCTGATAATCTATTCTTACCAAAACTCACATTCTACCCATTGTTAACATCATGTCAAACAACAACAACAACAACAACAATGCTGTTGAAAACCAAACTCGAGGGAATTTACACAATGTTGATGTAAACCCAAACTTCTCCACGCCAATCCCGTGAATATACTTCTGCACCAATATCACATGCTGATGAAAAAGGGCAATCAGAACATGTTGAGGGGCCAGAGCAAGCTCTGCAAAGAATTATTGATGCACGGGTTAACCAAGCTCTTCAAGCGTTAGTTAGCTGGTTACTTGCTGCGCCACCCACCCCTTCCCCTAATAACAATACACTGGAGAATCCTCGTTCTGGCCTTGATAACAAAAATGAAGGATCCCCCAGTGAACCATGAGAAATGGATATAGGTAATGCAAATAACTCTTATTTACAAAATTTGGTACTAACCTTACAGGCAGAGCTCAATGAGCAAAGTAAGCGGATCGAGCAAATACCGGGTGTTCCTCCAATAATCAAAGGGATAGATATGGATAAATATTCTCATCAACCTTGGAAACCGAGTGCAGCTCCTTTTCATATCCCCAAGAAGTTTAAAATGCCTGACATTTCAAAATATGACGGTTCAACCGACCCACGAGACCATGTGACGGTATTTACTACAGGTGTTAAAGGGAATGAGTTAACCAAGCAGGAAATTGAGTCCGTATTGGTCAAAAAAATTGGAGAAACACTCACAAAGGGTGCACCAACCTGGTATTCTCTCTTGCCTGAAAATTCTATTAATTATTTTGTTGAGCTTGCAGATTCTTTCATAAAAGCGCACTTAGGAGCACAAAAGGTTGATAAAAGAATGGAGGATATCTTCAAGATTAAACAAACAGACATGAAGTTACTCAGAGATTTTGTTGATAAGTTTCAACGCGAACGAATGACTTTACCTCGGGTACCAGATAATTGGGCTGCAATAGCTTTTGCAAGTAATTTGAACGATAAAAGTTCAGAAGCCACGAGAAAGCTTAAAGAAAGCCTTCGTGAATTTTCTACAACCACTTGGAACAATGTTTATAATAGGTACAGTACAAAACTTAGAATTGAAAAAGATACCGTACCTCAATATCATCATGAGGAAAGGAGCAGATCCAGAAGGCCCGAAGTTGAAAAAAGATCAGGTTAGAATAGATATGATCCATATTTGGGCCTTGTAGGAAAAGATTCACGAAAAAAACAAGAAAATCAACGATATGATCAAAAATCGAGAAACAGGGAATTCGGTTCTTTCTCAAGATTCAGAAATGATAGAAACATGCAGGAGCCACTTGATGACGGTGGAAGTTTGAAGGCAATATTTGGTGGGTACAATTTCAATGTCACCGCCTCCGAGCTCGTAGCTATTTTGTGAAGCATGGGAGATAAGGTACAGTGGCCGAAGGAGATGCGTTCAAATCGAAACAAACGCAATCCAGATCGTTGGCGTGAGTTTCATAATGATCACATGCATAAGACTTCGGAATGCCGGTTTCTACAGAGTGAAGTAGAACATCTATTGAAACAAGGCTATCTCACTGAGTTATATAGTGAGAAAGGAAAGTAGGCTTACATGAAAAACAGACAAGAACCACCAAAACCACCATCACCAAAAAGAATAGTGAATGTCATCAATGGAGGAGAGGATATCTACGGAGCAACGTACACAACTTCAAATAAGATTTCTAAAATGGAGATTACACATGTGAAGTGAGTACGCCAAACCTTAGAGCATGAAAGCATGAGTTTTGATGATGCAGATATGGAAGGAATAATTACTCCTCACAATGATGCACTGGTTATATCCTTACTTGTACACGACACCAATGTAAAACGAGTTTTAATTGATCCAGGAAGATCTGTAAACATCATTTTACTCAGGGTGCTGCGGGAAATGCAAGCTGAAGATAAAATGATACCCAAAGCACATACATTGTCAGGCTTCGACAATTCAAGCTTGATAATGAAAGGTGAAGTAATTCTAACAACTTATGCTGCAGGTGCTACTAAAGAAACTAAACTTCAGGTAGTTGAGATGGAAATGGCCTATAACATAATTATGGGGAGACCATAGATTCATGATATGGACGATATCCCATCAATATTGCATCAAGTTATCAAGTGTCCATCACCCTGGGTATATGTCAAATTCGAAGGGATCAACAAACAGCCAGGAGTATCAACGTTGTGGCAGATACGAGTACCGTAGGTAAAGAAAAATAGCAATTACAGGGAATAGTTGGAGGCGTCAGCAATCAAACTTCAACTGAAAAGTTGGACTTAGACTCGAGACCTGATGTAATTCAGGAACCCGAAGAAAAAAAAACATCAAAACGATAATAGAGGAGCTCGAAACAGTAGTACTATTTGAGCAATGGCCTGAAAGAAAAGTTTACAGAAGGGTTAATCTAAAGCCAGACATGCGAGGTATGTTAATTGAATTTTTAAAAACGAATGTGGACTGTTTTGCTTGGTCGCATGCTAATATGACAGGTATACCACCTGACGTAATGACTCATAAACTCAACCTGGATCCGTCTTTTGTTCCAATCAAGCAGAAGAAAATAAATCAAGGAGCTTTCAAGAATCAAGTAATTCAAGCTGAGGTTCAAAAATTACTAGAAATTGGGTCAATCCGCAAGGTAAAATATCTTGATTAGTTAGCCAACAAGGTGGTCGTACCTAAGAAGAATGGCAAGTGGCGGGTTTGTGTGGATTATACAGATCTAAATAAAGCTTGCCCGAAAGATTCTTTTCCTTTACCCCATATAGATCAAATGATAGATGCAACTGCAGGTCATGAACTTTTAAGTTTTTTAGATGCAAATTTGGCGTACATTCAAATTAAAATGCACCCTTGTGATGAAGAAAAGACTTCTTTCATCATAGACCGGGGGACTTACTGTTACAAAGTAATGCCCTTTGGTCTAAAAAATGTTGGAGCAACCTATCAAAGGTTAGTCAATAAAATATTTCAAGAATATTTAGGAAAAAATATGGAGATATATATAGACGATATGTTTGTCAAAACCCAGCATTCTACTGATCATATTTCTCATTTATCAGTTACATTTAAAATTTTGCGTAAATACAATATGAAACTCAACCCAGAAAAATGCGCATTTGGAGTAGCTTCAGGTAAATTTTTGGGTTTTCTTGTTTCTAACCATGGTATTGAGGTAAATCCTTCTAAGATTAAAGCAATCGAAGAAATACCCGATATCCTTACAAATAAATAGGAGGTTCAAAGATTGACTGGAAGAATTACAACCCTAGGGAGATTTATTTCTAAATCTTCAGAAAAATGCTTCAAATTTTTCTCGGCACTTAAGAAGCAGTATTATTTCGAGTGGAATGAAGATTGCCAGCGAGACCTTAAAGATTTGAAAATCTATTTGTCAAATCCCCCTCTATTGGCAAAACTAAAAGAAGGCGAAAAGCTACTCATTTACTCGGCAGTTTCAGATGTAGCGGTAAGTGTTGTTTTAGTTCGTGAAGACCAAGGTAGACAATCTCATATTTATTATGTAAGTAAGACTTTGCTAGATGCTGAGACAAGGTATCCGCAGCTGGAAAAGTTAGCATTAGCTTTAATCATGGCATCTAAGAAATTAAGGCCTTATTTTTAGTGTCATCCTATTATTGTAGTTACTACTTTTCCATTACGAAATATTTTGCATAAACATGAACTGTCAGGTAGATTAGTAAAATGGGCTATAGAGTAAAGTGAATATGAAATAATTAATCAACCTAGAACTGCTATCAAATCCCAAGTACTCGCCGATTTTGTAGTTGGTTTTAGTCAAGGAATGCATTTAGAGGCAGAAAAATAGCTACAAGTTTTTAATGGTGCAAACCCGGGAATTTGGACATTATTTACTGATGGTTCATCTAATGTAAATGGGCAAGGCTTAGGAATTGTTCTTATACCACCTATGGGTGAAACAATTAGATAGGCTATCGTATTGGGAAAAACTTTTTATGACGTGGCAAGACACGTGGAATATCAAACAAAAAAATTATTATTTTGAGGAGAAGATACGAAGAAGTAAATTAGGCACGGGGTGAAATTCGATTAAGAAATACCGTACCTATTTAGAACAGGTGAGAAAGTAACTACGGAGATGAAGGACATCAACACCAAATAGACACGAGCTTCGTATCTGTTCAAGACATCCAACGGTAATGAGCCAAAAAAGCATTTAAAGCATGGATCTGAAGGCAGAAAGAAGTCCAGATTCAGTCATTAAACACCCAATACGTTGAAGAATTGACATTTAATGAAAATGATTGTGTAACGAATTACTTAATGCTATTTATTGCCCATTAAAACTTATGTTTTATCCCTCCATCTAGAGTAGGCTATAAAAGGAGGAAGTTATATCCATTGTAACGGATAATAGTCACTGGAATACAACCTTTTTTACTGTCTATTCTGATTATTGAAAGCCTACTACACTTTTTTTCCAGTCTCTTGATTATCAGTAACCCGATTTCTCTATTATTTTCTAGCTTTAATCGAAGTTCAATATTTTGGTTTAACAAATTGGTTCTGTTACCGGGAATCTGATAATCGATTCTTTTTAGAACTTATACATTTCATTTGTTGTGAACATCATGTCACACGATACATTGAACATTATCAGCGTCGGAGAGGATATTTATGGAATAACGTATACAGCTTCACAGAAAATATCTAAGGTGGTTATTACGCACGGGAAGCGAGTACGCCAAACCTTGGAGGATGAAAGCATGATTTTTGATGATGCAGACACCGAAGGAATGATCACCCCTCACAACGACGCACTGGTTATTTCTTTACTCGTGCACGATACTGATGTGAGGCGAGTCTTAATCGATCCGGGAAGTTCTGTCAACATCATCTTACTAAACGTACTACAAGAAATACAAGCTGAAAATATGATGATACCTAAGGCGCATATATTATCAGGCTTTGATAATACGAATGTGATAACGGTGGGAGAAGTAGTCTTAACAACTTACGATGCGGGAGTTGTTAAAGAAACCAAATTTTATGTAGTAAATATAGAAATGGCTTATAACCTAATCTTAGGGAGGCCATGAATTCATGATATGGATGATGTTCCTTCAACTCTACATCAAGTCATCAAATTTCCGTCACCATGGGGAGTACGACAAATCTGAGGGGATCAACGAATAGCCAGGAGTATCAATGTCATCGCAGATACGAACTCTGACGAGGCAGTTGAGGGCGACAAAAGTCAAAATTCACTTAAAAAAACTGATTTAGACTCGAGGCCCGATGTTATTCAGGAACCCGGGGAAAATGAAAATATCAAAACAACAATTGAAGAGCTCGAAGCAGTGGTCTTATCTGAACAATGGCCCGAGAGAAAAGTTTATGTAGGGGTCAACCTAAGGTCTGATATGCGAGGTACTGTCACGACCCCAAAACCCTGTCGTGATGGCGCTCAACATATTGCTAGGCTAGCCCGTCCAACCATTCATAACACAGAGCTATCAGCTCTCACTTTATCCTTTGTAGGTTTAAACAATAATAATATAATGAAATGACATCTAGCACATCAGGGATAGATATCCCAAAACCAGTATAAACCTCCCACCGAATCAGGAGTCATAAGTCATGAGCCTCTACTAGAATTTATAAATTGTGATAGTGTATACAACTGTGCAAAAGTGTGGCATAGACAGAACAAAATAAGGATAAACTGGAGAGTCAAGTCCTGTGGAGGCTGGCAGCTACCTCAACTGTATAAATACACTCCCGAGCAGCCATAGAATCAGCTCTATTGTGTTGTACCTGGATCTGCACACAAGGTGCAGGGAGTCGGGTGTGAGTACTTCCAACTCAACGGTAATAAAAGTAAATAATGTTGAAGGAAAGGAAACCACACAAAGCACTATCTCATGCTACACAATACAGAACTACCTTTAAACTTCAACACACTATCATTTTATCCCCTTTCCGCATATGTGAGTAAATTATTTAGAAATCTCATTTTTAGCTTCTTTCTTTCATGATAACATACCAATACCTGGGTACAATCTCAAGTAGTGCAGGTCTGCACTCAAATCAGCCCCTCGGGCTCAGCACTCCTTAGCAAATACCACCAGGAGATCTGGTCAATAAGGCAAATAATACATGTGTTCCAGTAATGTATGAGTGCTACATGTTATGCCACGTAGTACACGTAAACCAATGTATGTATGCCATGCAATGCATATGACGTTGTGGCATACAACCCGATCCATGCAAAGGCGCCCGCGCTCACTGTGGGGGTTCAGACTCCGGAGGGGCTCCTACAGCCCAAGCGCAATATTAATATCACACCTACTGTGGCGCGCAGCCCGATCCGTATACCACTGCAGCGTGCAATCCGATCCATGCATGTGTATGCATATGCTCACATAAATTGTCATGCCCTAACATATGGCCCTCGGCCCCAATCAGTCTAACAAATAATCAAGAAAGCCCCTCGGGCAACATTATCATATTAGCTCACAGCTAAAAATGTCATTAAGACCTTGTGCAAGTTTTTCATAACCTTATAAAAATGCTGAATAGCAAAATTCCATTTAAAACCTTAAATTTAGATAAAAATATGCACAATGTTATCAAGACAATGATACCAATCCCTGAAGGATTCAAATAATCGGTACGAAGCCCAAACATGATAATTAGTCCAATTCATGATAATTAATATCTTTATTGAGGCGTCAATTTCATTTCAAACAATTAGGTGTTATTATTTATTACGCGGAACGGACCAAGTCACAATCCCCAATGGTGCTCTACCCCACGCCCGTTATCCGGCGAAAAAGTCACCTCAACACAGCACTAAGATGTGCAAGTCCGGGGTTTACTAACCCTTAGAACATCATTTACAAGTATTACCCACCTCGAACCGGCGAAAACTCATGCCCGCGACGCCTTTTCTCCTCAAATTGGTCTCCACGCGTGTCCAATCTATCCAAAATCATAAGTAATACATCATAATATGCTAATGGGACACCCAATCGAAAGAACTCGAAAAATACTCAAAATCACGAAATTGGCGAAACCCGAGCCCCGGGCCCACATTCTGAAAAATTACGAACTTCATATTTCTGGAATCCTCGTCTCGCCACGAGTCCGTACATACCAAGAACTCTCAATTCGGACCACAAATGGACCTTCAAATCATAAATTTAAGGTTTTTGCTCCAAGCCCTATTTTCTTGATTTTTTGCATTAAATTCATGAATTCCATGGATTATTCTTGTATAAAAACATGTAATTAACTCATAAAACTTACCTCCAACGATTCCCAGTCGAAACCCCTTCATTTTTCGTCCAAAACCTCTCAAGAGTGACCAAAAATGGTGGAAAAATGGGTTATTTTCGCGACTGGAATGTTTTAAAACATTCTGCCCAGGCATTTTGTTCATCGCGATCGCGGGAAATGCTTCGCGATCGCCGAGAACAAATTTCTGGCCTAAAAATTACCCTTCGCGATCGCGGGAAGGGCTTCGCGATTGCGGTGCATAAATTCCGGTTCTTCCGGACATGCTTCAGTATAATGGTCATAACTTTTTGCACACAACTCCAAATGACAAATGGTTTGATGTTATGGAAACTAGACGGGCTATGACTTTCATTTGTTGCTTATTTACTGAATCCTTATACATTTTGAGATATATGCTTCCCAAAGCATACATGTATATGAAAGATCCTCCTCGGACAGCCTATAGTTTAACATCCATAACATTTTACACAAACATCCAAATCACTCTTTCTTTATCCTTTCGAAAACTAGACAAGATGAGCTACAACGTTTGTTTTTGAATCACCTCGAAATTCCTTGTAGATAAAAAGATATGAGCTTCCGAAGTAGGACCTGTGCGACAGAAATTCCTTCTTCGCGATCGCAAAGAGCTTTACGCGATCACGATTCATTAAGGTTTTTCTCAGATTTTACTCATCGCGATCGCGACCAACTCCCCGCGATCGCATAGAGCACTGCTGTAGCCAAAAACCAGCAGTTAAAAATGTCTTAGAAATGGTCCGAAACCACCCCGAAAATCACCCGAGGCCCCGAGACCTCAATCAAAAGTACCAACACGTCCTATAACCTTATTCAAACTTGTTCCAATCATCAAAACTCTACTTTTCAAAAAATTCAAGCTTATGTTTAACTTTAACTTTCAAAATTCACATTCAATCCGAAACCCAACCAAATGACATCCGAATGACCTGAAATTTTGCGGACAAGTCCAAAATCGCCTAACGAAGCTACTACAACTCTCAGAATTCCATTTCGACTCCCGGATCAAAATATCACCTATCAACCGGAATTCGCCAAAATACTAACTTCGCCAAAATATGCTAACTTCTTCACCGGACCTCCAAAATTACTTTTGATTGCGCTCCTAAGTCACATTTCATCATCCGGAGCTAACCAAATCATCAGAATTCGATTCCGAGTACTCTAACTAATAAGTCAACATCCGGTTGACTTTTCCAACTTAAGTCTTCTTAAAAGAGACTTAAGTTTCTCATTTATTAACAAAATTACTCCAATTTAATTCTAACGCACCCAAAATGGATAATGAAACATAAGGCAACACAATGTGGGAAACACGGGGCGGTTACACCTGAGACATCGGGTCGTCACAAATTTCCCCAACTTAAACAAATGCTCGTCCTCGAGCGGACCCAGAAGTTGTTCTAGAAATTCACCAATAGTTGAATAACTTTACCTCGCATATAACCCGCGGTGATCCCACGTCACCCTATCTCATATAGGTCCGACAACACAACTTAGCTGAAATTACTCAATCCATCTGATCCATAAACTATAGAACTACATTTCACCTTCTGTAATCTTACACAAGACCAGAACCTCACATTTTTACTCAAAATAAACTCGAATCAGCTGTAATAATCCATACCTGCAACCTCAGGTGAAATCATATATTATACCGCATAACTCAAACACATGCAGCAATAACTTCCATTCACAACAGCTGCCCACGATAACCAGATGTCGATGGAAAACCCTTTTATTAGCTAGAGACTTATTCCAACACTTTCATATATTTCCAATGGTAAATAAAACAATCGATAAACCATATCCATTCCTTAGGTCACCCATTCATGAGGCCATTTATCCTCTAGCAATTACTATAACAAAATTTTGAACCGAAATCTCGATATTTATCCATCAAACATGCTGAAATCAAATATGTCTATATTCATTAATGATCCTCACGATCTCCTTTGACCAAACACACCATCCTGGTGATATGACATAATAAATACGACCTAACCACAACCTGCATAATACATGCACCATTAAGAAATGCATTCAAAAATTCCCTCCATACCAGGATGGGATCAATGATAGCAACCTCCGCACTGACATCCATCTCAAATTCCCAATTAAGAAAATGGTCCTTCCCAGCTGTTCGCTAATTTTTTAAAATATAAATCATTTTGCTAAAATGTATTTTAACGCACTTCACCACTTAACCCATGGCATTTATGACGTTGCCCTTAATGCAATAGTTCAAAATCACCCAACACTAAGACAATCTGTCTGAATTCCAACATCACCACATAGCCTATATATCAGAACTCCATATAATACACCAATCATCATTCCTAATCCAATTTCCACCGTGCAATACACGCACATATTTGATAATCATTCATCCCATGACAGATGCTCAATGTTTACCTGACGAGCAGACCCGAATACCACCAATGGACCCAAAAAGAACATGCCGCAATACTACTGATATATAATCAGTTTAATCACATTACCCTTTTCTGAGACATATACTCTCATCAAATCACTTCCACTTAGCAATACCATTTTCCTTAATCATCCGAAGATTCTTTAACTAATCACTTGGAAGGAATCACTATACATCACTTGCTCTGTATGACATACACAGGTCTTGTTCAAATTCTTACAATGTTGACACATCGGATGAGACCTGAACACACTCATAACTACTACCGAAACAATAATTCATTAGTTCTATACTCTTGACAAGAACTATAAACTCATTCTGAGCCAAACAATGGTCTTAGTTCTATAATTTCACTTCGCATACTCAGATTGCATTGATCTCAACTTCAATGATCTCGTCTCTCCAAGTACGAACTGTCTGGGCAATAAGCCACTCCAGACATAACTATAAATCGCATATGATGCCCCAAAGTGCCAATAGGCTACCGATTCTAACGCAATACAAAAGAAAACGAACTCTGGAATGAATTATCAATTCCACGCATTAATGGGGTCATTCTTTAGGAAACAAAGAACAAGGCATACGGAATAGTATATATAAAATTATACTCAACATCATTGTTGCGGCGTGCAACCCGATCCAGTTAACATACCCATGGCGGCGTGCCACCCGATCCACACACATATCTCACATAAGGAGATGCACATCGAGCCAAATGTGCTCATCATCACCAAATACCAAATATCGACCATAAGCATGCTAAGTGCATAATATCATCCCTGAGGGGTATTTAGCGTTATAGCTACAAAACCAAGCACAACTGATGTGCGATATACGAAATTGAATTTCAATAGACAAGTTGCTCAGGTAACATCATCCCTACGCAGATTCTCAACACATAACAATTTCTTGAGCCTTTTCACAAATCACACGGCGTAAGGCATCACTACGCGAGATATCTGTCAATAAAGTATTAACCTAACTACTCCTTCATGAGGATAGCATTACAAAATGCACACATCTGGCCTGATATAGAGCCATTATTCACATTAAATCTATCCATCGACTTCAAGCCGATTCTAATCACATTGAACTTAGTCTGATAACCTTTCAAAGGTCCATAATAACTCCCATTTTTTTTATAACGCACAAGAGCAACCATCACAACCTTCATATTTGGTTTACATCATTATTTTGATTTTTCTCTCTTGTTATAGCATTACAATGCATCAATTCAGGCTCACCACAGGAGATTCAAACATAAGGCCACATTCTTTAATACTCATAGGCCACTGAATACTTTCTCCAATGTCTCCCAGTAATATCACCTTCCATAATACTTTGTTTTGAAGCACTTTTTGCGAATCTGAATTCGTTACTACTACTTTCCTGATACTGATACTTAGGGTCTCGTAGTTATCACAAAATACCACAAGTCTTGATCTTTTCTAATGAAGACACTATCTTTAGTCACATACACCATCTTAGAACACATTATAGCATTCCCAAGAGTCATCCACTCTTATCGAAACTGCAAATTACGAGACTTAACGAACAGAACCACTCGTGCCTTATTAGCACCCTGACACCACAGGATATGATCTCATTCAACTACCAACAAACATCATTCTCCTCAATTCACTGAGCATTCCTTACCAACAACAGCTCAAGACATACTATTATTTTCTCACATCTACGAAAGCACCGTATAACTTTTGTTAAAATCTTGCCTCACTCGTGCTATTCTCAGCTCAATTTCTGCAACCAGAACTGGTTCGTCAGTGTACTTTAAGACATAACCAACGTAGCATACAACTGCGTAATCAGCTAATCAATGGAAACCTCCCCAACTTAGCTCGAAGCCATATTTATCAGAACACATATACTTTATTGTTGTTGTAATATCATGGTGAGATTAAAATCACTCTTTCACCAGCTTGCGGAGACACGAATCATCAAAAATTCTAACTCTTCCCTGATTCTTGCATTCATTCACACTACAATTAAGCCTAGTCTTTAGGCGACAAATTTTTTACTAAGTCCCAATTTTTTCAAATATTTCGGCAGAGTTTCCTTTGTAATTGGGCCTATCCACCTGCCAGCGAATCACCAAAACCATCCTAACAACACGTGCACAACTCGACAAGACATCACAATGTATATCAACAACATTAATCTCAATACTACACGAATTATATTATCAAAATTGATATACTGACATGCGTTGGACCTGCTCGAATCATAACACATGTCAAATACCTTTCAATTACACATAAGAATCAGCTTACCTAAGGGCACTTCGCAAGAGATAACCCACCTGCTTCGCCTCAATTTAGTATCTCAGCACACCTTCCACTATGATACACATCACCTGGCTATCTAGCCGACATTCCCACAATTAGGGACAATACTGAACATATAAGTTCATAATACCAGCTCGCAAAATCAGCACCTTGGTTCTCAAGCCATAGGCGAAGATTCGGCCTCAAGTCCTTCAGACGGGTCCAACATGAAATCACGGAGATTATATCTCACCTTTGATCGGGGAGTCACAAGCCATCAAGGCAAATTTATTACTAAGCGCTCGAGTGCGCATACAAACGTGTGGAAGGAATTTCAAGAATTACATCTCAAGCTGAATCAAGTACGCACGATAAGAATTCCAAGAAAGTGAAGTATTTCCTAAAGGTTCTGCAGCCTCTCGAGGATAAATACAGACGTCTCCGTACCGATCCGCGAAACTCTACTAACCGCCTCACGACTCATGAGTCCTAGTAACCTAGGCTCTGATACCAACTTGTCACGACCCCAAAACCCGGTCGTGATGGCGCCCAACATATTGCTAGGCTAGCCCGACCAACCATTCATAACACAGAGCTATCAGCTCTCGCTTTATCTTTTGAAGGCATAAACAACAATAATATAATTAAATGACGTCTAGCACATCGGGGATAGATATCCCAAAACCAGTATAAACCTCCCACCGAATCAGGAGTCATAAGTCATGAGCCTCTACTAGAATTTATAAATTGTGATAGTGTATACAACTGTGCAGAAGTGTGGCATAGACAGAACAAAATAAGGATAAACTGGAGAGTCAAGTCCTGTGGACGCTGGCAGTTACCTCGACTGTCCAAATGTACTCCCGAGCAGCCATAGAATCAGCTCTACTGTGTTGTACCTGGATCTGCACACAAGGTGCAGGGAGTTAGGTGTGAGTACTTCCAACTCAGCGGTAATAAAAGTAAATAATGTTGAAGGAAAGGAAACCACGCAAAGCACTATCTCATGCTACACAATACAAAACTACCTTTAAACTTCAACACACTATCATTTTATCCCCTTTCAGCATATGTGAGTAAATTATTTAGAAATCTCATTTTTAGCTTCTTTCTTTCATGATAACATACCAATACCTGGGTACAATCTCAAGCAGTGCAGGTCTGCACTCAAATCAGCCCCTCGGGCTCAGCACTCCTTAACAAATACCACGAGGAGATCTGGTCAATAAGGCAAATAATACATGTGTTCCAGTAATGTATAAGTGCTACATGTTATGCCACACAGTACACGTAAACCAATGTATGTATGCCATGCAATACATATGACGCTGTGGCGTACAACCCGATCCATGCAAAGGCGCCCGCGCTCATTGTGGGGGTTCAGACTCCGGAGGGGCTCCTACAGCCCAAGCGCAATATCAATATCACACCTGCTGCAGCGCGTAGCCCGATCCATATACCACTGCGGCGTACAGTCCGATCCATGCATATGTATGCATATGCTCACATAAATCGTCATGCCTTAACATATGGCCCTCGGCCCCAATCAGTCTAACAAATAATCAAGAAAGCCCCTCGGGCAACATTATCATATTATCTCACAGCTAAAAATGTCATTAAGACCGTGTGCAAGTTTTTCATAACCTTATAAAAATGCTGAATAGCAAAATACCATTTAAAACCTTAAATTTAGATAAAAATATGCACAGTGTTATTAAGACAATGATACTAATCCCTGAAGGATTCAAATAATCGGTTCGAAGCCCAAACATGATAATTAGTCCAATTCATGATAATTAATATCTTTATTGAGGCGTCAATTTCATTTCAAACAATTAGGTGTTATTATTTATTACGCGAAACGGACCAAGTCATAATCCCTAATGGTGCTCTACCCCACGTCCGTTATCCGGCGTCCAAGTCACCTCAACACAGCACTAAGATGTGCAAGTACGGGGTTTACTAACCCTTAGGACATCATTTACAAGTATTACCCACCTAGAACCGGCAAAAACTCATGCCCGCGACGCCTTTTCTCCTCAAACTGGTCTCCACACGTGTCCAATCTATCCAAAATCATAAGTAATACATCATAATATGCTAATGGGACATAACGTAATCGAAAGAACTCGAAAAATACTCAAAATCAAGAAATTGGCAAAACCCGTGCCTCGGGCTCACATTCTGAAAAATTACGAAATTCACATTTCTGGAATCCTCGTCTCGCCACGAGTCCGTACATACCAATAACTCTCAATTCGGACGACAAATGGCCCTTCAAATCATAAATTTAAGATTTTTGCTCCAAGCCCTATTTTCTTGATTTTTAGCCATAAATTCATGAATTCCATGGATTATTCTTGTAGAAAAACATGTAATTAACTCATAAAACTTACCTCCAATGATTCCCAGTCGAAACCCCTTCATTTTGCGTCCAAAACCTCTCAAGAGTGACCAAAAATGGTGGAAAAATGGGTTATTTTCGCGACTGGAATGTTTTAAAACATTCTGCCCAGGCATTTTGTTCATCGCGATCGCGGGAAATGCTTCGCGATCGCGGAGAACAAATTTCTGGCCCAAAAATTACCCTTCGCGATCGCGGGAAGGGCTTCGCGATCGCGGTGCATAAATTCTGGTTCTTCCGGACAGGCTTCAGTATAATAGTCATAACATTTTGCACACAACTCCAAATGACAAATGGTTTGATGTTCTGGAAACTAGACACATAGGGATATGACTTTCATTTGTTTCTTATTTACTGAATCCTTATACATTTTGAGATATATGCTTCCCAATGCATACATGTGTATTAAAGATCCTCCTCGGACAACCTAAAGTTTAACATCCATAACATTTTACACAAACATCCAAATCACTCTTTCTTTATCTTTTTGAAAACTAGACAAGATGTGCTACAACTTTTGTTTTTGAATTACCTCGTAATTCCTTGTAGATAAAAAGATATGAGCTTCCGAAATAGGACCTGCGCGATAGAAATTCCTCTTCGCGATCGCAAAGATCTTTACGCGATCGCGATTCATTAAGGTTTTTCTCAGATTTTACTCATTGCGATCGCGACCAACTCCCCGCGATCGCATAGCGCACTACTGTAGCCATAAACCAGCAATTAAAAATGGCTTAGAAATGGTCCGAAACCACCCCGAAAATCACCCGAGGCCCCCGGGACCTCAATCAAAAGTACCAACACGTCCTATAACCTTATTCAAACTTGTTCCAATCATCAAAACTCTACTTTTCAACAAATTCAAGCTTATGTTTAACTTTAACTTTCAAAAAATTCACATTCAATCCGAAACCCAACCAAATGACATCCGAATGACCTGAAATTTTGCGGACAAGTCCAAAATCACCTAACGAAGCTACTACAACTCTCAGAATTCCATTTTGACTCCCGGATCAAAATATCACCTATCAACCGGAATTCGCCAAAATACTAACTTCGCCAAAATATGCTAACTTCTTCACCGGACCTCTAAAATTACTTTTGATTGCGCTCCTAAGTCACATTTCATCATCTGGAGCTAACCAAATCGTCAGAATTCGATTCTGAGTATTCTAACTCATAAGTCAACATTCGGTTGACTTTTGCAACTTAAGTCTTCTTAAAAGAGACTAAGTTTCTCATTTCTTAACAAAATTACTCCAATTTAATTCTAACCCACCCAAAACGGATAATGAAACATAAGGCAACACAATGTGGGAAACACGGGGCGGTTACACCTGAGATGTCGGGTCGTCACAGGTACGTTAATTGAATTTATGAAAACCAACGGGGACTGTTTTGCTTGGTCCCATGCTGATATGATAGGTATACCACCGAAATTAATGACTCATAAACTCAATATGGATCCAACCTACATTCCAATCAAACAGAAGAAAAGAAAGCAAGGATCATTCAAGAATCAAGTAATTCAAGATGAAGTTCAAATATTATTACAAATAATAAATCAAATGATAGACGCGACGATAGGGCACGAACTTCTAAGTTTTTTAAATGCATATTCGGGGTACAATCAAATTAAAATGCACCCCGACGATGAGGAAAAGACTTCCTTCGTCACTGACTGGGGGACTTACTGCTATGAAGTAATGCCCTTCGGTCTTAAAAATGCTGGAGCAACCTATCAAAGGTTAGTCACCAAAATATTTCAAGAACATTTAGGGAAAACCATGGAAGTATATATAGACGATATGCTTGTTAAAACTCAACACTCTGATGATCACATCTCTCATTTATCCGTCACGTTTGAAATTTTGCGTAAGTACAATATGAAACTTAACCTAGAGAAATGTGCATTTGGAGTAGCCTCAGGTAAATTTTTGGGTTTTCTTGTTTCTAACCATGGCATTGAGGTGAACCCTTCACAGATTAAAGCAACCGAGGAAATACCCAATATCCTTACAAATAAAAAGGAGGTTCAAAGGTTGACTGGAAGAATCACAGCTCTAGGGAGATTTATTTCTAAATTCTCTGAAAAATGCTTTAAATTATTCTCGACAGTAAAGAAACAAGATCATTTTGAGTGGAACGAAGATTGTCATCAAGCTCTTAAGGATTTGAAAACCTACCTGTCAAATCCGCCCCTATTGGAAAAACCAAGAGAAAGTGAGAAGTTGCTTATCAATCTGGCAGTCTCAGAAGTAGCGGTAAGTGCTGTTCTAGTTCGTAAAGACCAAGGTAAGCAATCTCCTATTTACTACGTAAGTAAAACTTTATTAGATGCGGAAACCAGGTATCCATAGTTGGAAAAGCTAACATTAGCACTAATTATGGCATCTAGGAAGCTAAGACCTTATTTCCAATGTCACCCTATCATTGTAGTTACGGCTTTTCCCCTAAGAAACATTTTGCATAAACATGAATTGTCAGGTAGATTAGCAAAATGGGCTATAGAATTAAGTGAATATGAAATAATTTACCAACCTAGAACTGCTATCAAATCCCAAGTACTCGCAGATTTCGTACCTGATTTTAGTCAGGGGATGCACCTAGAGGCACAAAAAGAATTACAGGTTTTTAACGGTGCAAACCCAGGGATTTGGACTTTATTTGCTAATGGCTCATCTAATGTAAAAGGGGCAGGTTTAGGAATTGTTTTAATCCAACCAACAGGAGAAACAATTAGACAAGCTATAAAATGTCCTTCTATCACTAACAATGAAGTAGAGTATGAAGCTGTGATTACAGGTTTGGAGTTGGCACTCGAACTCGGCATCCAGCAAGTCATCATCAAAAGTGATTCGCGGCTAGTAGTAAATAAGGTGCTGGGGACTTTTGTAGCCATAGAAACCAGAATGCAGGAATATCTTGAGAAGGTGCGACAATTAGTGAGACAATTCGAGACTTGGAAGATAACACATATTCCAAGGGATGAGAATGCAGAAGTTGATGTTTTATCCAATCTTGCATCTATGGCAAATATAGCAAACGACCCAAACGCTTCAATTATACATTTATTTCATTCCATTCTCGAGCCTGATAAGAACGAGGTAAATTTTAATCATCTGACATGGGATTGGAAAAATGAAATTATTGCTTTTTTGCAGTATGGAACTGTACCTAATGATAAAACAAAGGCTCATGCATTACGAAAGAAATCTGCCCATTACTGTTTACACCAAGGAAATCTTTATCGAAAGATGTTTGGAGGTCCTCTAGCAAGGTGTCTCGGTCCCTCGCAAACAGAGTATGTATTGAGGGAAATACATGAAAGACACTGTGGAAATCATGCGGGAGGCCGATCGTTGGTAAAAATATTGATACGGGCCGGGTACTATTGGCCCAAAATGGAAGAAGAAGCAAACAACTTCATATCTAAATGTGATAAATGCCAATGGTATGGGAACAACATGCATAGGCCAGCTGAGTTGTTACATCCAGTCATAGCCCCATGGCCATTCATGAAGTGGGATGGATATTGTGGGTCCACTACCACAAGCAAAAGGTCAGGTAAAATTTCTACTCGTGCTTACTGACTATTTCACCAAATGGGTAGAAGCAGGAGCATTCAAATAGGTACGAGAGAAAGAAGTCAAAGACTTTATCTGGAGAAATATAATATGTCGCTTTGGGGTTCCAAAGGAAATCATATGCGACAACGGTCCGCAATTCATAGGAGCACAAATTACAGAGTTCATTCAAAGCTGGCAAATCAAGAGAATAACATCGACTCCATATCATCCAGTCAGTAATGGGCAAGCAGAATCCACGAACAAGATAATCATCAATAATTTGAAAAAGAGGTTGCAAGATTCAAAAGGTAATTGGCCTGAAGTGCTTCCAGCTGTATTGTGGGCTTATCGGACAACTACAAAAACAAGTACGGGCGAAACCCCATTCTCCATGGTTTATGGTGCAGAAGCCTTGATTCCCGTTGAAATATGGGAACCAAGTATAAGGTACGATCAAGCAAGGGAAGATGCAAACAATGAAGAGTTATGAGTTAACTTGGATATAATAGAAGGAAGAAGGGAGGTAGCATTGATAAGGATGGCAGCCCAAAAACAAATGATTGAACGGTACTATAATCGAAACGCACGTCTCAGGTTCTTTAAAACTGGGGACTTCGTGCTCAAAAAGGTGTTTCAATCCACGAAGGCTGCTAATTCGGGGAAGTTAAGTCCAACAGGGGAAGGACCGTACAAAATCCGTAGTGTGGGTGCGTATGAGTTAGAAACCATGGACGGTGAAATTCTTCCTTCACATTGGAATGCAGTACACCTGAAAAAATACTACTTTTAAGAAAGTAAATACGTTCAGGTACCTTCATATAGAATTAATTTTCTCTTTTATGATTTTACTAACGGTTTTAGATGCTAGGCACAAATCCTAACCCGTACCAGATGATGAGATACAACCTGCATGGCAAAATAGAATACTCATAAATTCTGAGCCTAAGGTTACACAGATCTATTGGAAATGAATACAGGTAGGCAATTTACAACTAAAAACCGTATCTTTGAGTACCGTGCACTTTTTGTTTAAGGGAAAGGGTCAGCTTACGAGAAACAACCAAATGCTCAAGACCTCATTCCTACCGCACTTGAACTGAACACTTGGGGACTATATGGTACGTGTAGCTTCATGTAAGATATTAGACGCGGGACTGTAAAAGAGATACGGGAATTCAAAGTAAGCAGGACTTGCAGGATTACAACTCTAAAGGCAAAACTAGGAAACAACAATGGCTCGAAACTACCAAGCAAATTAATGGCAGCAACAGAGATCCCTGTATTTCTTACATGCTGAAATAAAACCACGAAGTCCTCTGTGCTTATACATTGGGTTGCAGATCCAGTTAATCCTTGGATCATTACGGATGGAAGCATGGGCTTGGTCAACCAGGATAACCTAAAAATACTTGTACGTGGGTAATGCCTTGGATGGTGGGCTTACCGCACACAATACCTTTGGGAACAGGCTTCTCCAGCTAACTGAGATTTAGTTACACTATTTTGCAAAATCGCAATATTGTAAATACTCTCCAAGTCCTTTCTAAATACATAAAGATAGGACTATGGTTATATGCTAAAACAGGTTGTAAAGGAAAACCTTGTGTATTTTTTATAAAAATCTGTTGCACAAAAAACAGTTGCGAGGAAGTCACAGACATACTATAACACATGTATCATTCAAAAACTTTACCCCAAGCTCATGAGTAAAAAGCTTGTCAAAGTTATTTCGTATAGAGAATAAGAAAAACACGTGTTTCCTATCTCTTTCATCGTATAGCACCATTTTATGAAGTTGAGACGTCTTCTTCATTAAGTGCCAATATATAAAAGGGCCCTCTTTTATAATCCTCGTGTTGACAAGTCCATGAGTAGAATCATAAAGCATTTTCTAAAAGGATAAAAATGCAAAAATTATTCTATAAAGTCCTAAATACGCAGATAGACACGAACAAAAGGAGGTATTAAGTAAACCCCTAAAACGACACAGCAAATTTGATCATTCAAATTACAATTATATTTAAATAAGTTCACCCCATTTTAGGAACTGGGGACTTCACTACAAAAAATCCTTTTACAAGGATTAAACCACCAAAGGAAAACATAACAAAACAAAAAAACTTTTCCATTAGTTGATCACTGGAAAGGAAGGGGTGTCAGAGGATGTAGCAGGAGCAGGGATAGCTTCATTTTCAAGAACTCCGGTATCTTTAGTAATAGCTTCGCCATCCACCAGATTCACTGCCTCAGAAGTCCCACATACGGGAGAAGGAATATTGATAGGCTGCTCGGGAGTGCCTTCAGGTTGGTTATGTCACGCCCAAATCGAGGGACATGACCGGCGCCTGACTAGGTAGCCCCAGTCAAGCGGACCTGGGTGCCTTTCATTCCCACGTGTTACCCCCGTGTTGATTAATTCTCATTAACCAAATACCTTACCAATTATAACTGATTTCACAATATACAAACATAACCATGCGAGTGATTCATTAACAAGTTTATAGTTTTTACAACGCCCAACATAATATATACATGAGCCTCGAATCCCACAGTTTACATGTCTACGGAACCTCTAGGATACAAAGGACGATACAATACTTGCCGGTAACAAGGCTCCGGCTATACCTTACACAAAATCAAAATAAAGTCTAAACAAGAGTGGCATGAGCCACGTAGGGCCCCGAAAGGAAAGGGGCTCACCAAAACGGGCAGTGGAAGATGAAGGATGCTACTGCCGATGAGCTGAAGTACCTGCTACTGATTCACCTACAATCATAATACGAATGTAGCGTCCCCGGCAAAAGGGACGTCAGTACACTTGAATTGTACTGGTATGTATGGACAAACTTTGTCCCAAGTAAACTCAAGCCAATATCACAACCAAGTTACAATATTTCCATAATCAAAAATATTCACACAAGTATGTTCAACAATTTTCCACAATAAACCAATTCTCAAGTGTTTCGTTTCTTTTCCACAAGGTGCCATAAAGGCCATCATAACCATTATTCACAATTCTTCACCAATTCCAATTCCCTTGTTATCTTTCAATTCATATTTCATACCACACCACATGTAGTTTAACATCAATTAGATACCCAACAACAAAATCAACAAATTACACACAATCTCTCAAATTAACACATGCCAAACGAATTGCACACATAAGGGCGATTTCACAAGAATCAAAGTTAGCCATACATACCTCGATTGAGCTTTCCTTAAGTTACTACAACACTCCAAAAACTCTAGCAATTCCAATCTACTATGAAACATAACAAAATTAAACACATATTAGAAAGATATTCATGAAACTAGCTCATTTGAACAATTTATCAAACACTAGTTGAGCATCTTGATTTCGAATCCCCTTTTTAAGACTTCCTTCATTCCCTAACCCAATATTTAGTTATTTAAGTTAAACAATCTTCCCATAAACCTAAGTTTTACATGCATGGATACACAATACTAATAAACCCAAGAATCATACCTCAATAACTCATCTTATACACCAAACTCGAAATTAAACCCTAGGGTATAGAATCTTACCTCTTAAATGAAGAACTTGCTATTGGGTTCTTGATTCTTGAAGATTGATGCAAGATTTGGATGATTTAGATGTTGGGTTCCTCCTTCTCTCTCTAAAATACTCTCACCTCTCTCTAAAATTAGTAAGAAATGACCCCAAAATGAACCCCAAAGCCTATATATTGAAATGGGGTCGGGTTATAAAAATAAAACAAATAACCCTGCGATGTCAATTCTGCTATCGCAGAATGCACCGCAGAATGGACATGCGGGCCGCAAAATGCACCGCAAAATCGGCAGCCAAAAATGAGCTACACTGGTTCAATCTGCGGTCAAAATGCGGACCGCAGAATGAACATGCGGACCGCATAATGAACATGCGGATCGCAGATTTGACCTGACACACGATCGCATTTTCCAGCCTTTGGTAATTTGATCATAACTTTGTGTAGGAATGTCCAAATGACGAACGGTTTGAAGCGTTGGAAACTAGACTCAAAGGGCTTTCATTTGATATGCTATTCACCACATAAAACCTTATACATAATTATCTATGGTCGTTTAAAGTGGAGCCTTGTGCGAATCCATTTGGAATTTTGGCCTATTTCGAAAATTTTCCCATTTGGCTTACACTTGGGCTTCCATTTGGACATCATATCACTTACCATAAGACTCATACTCATATTTATCAAGTCTAATTGATGTCCATCATGTTCATAGCACATAAAATATTATAATTAGCCTACGTGGCACCACAGAATCCTATATTACTTAGCGAAATTTTTCTGGGGCCTTACATTCTCCCCCCCTTAGGATCATTCGTCCTCGAATGAGGTGTATAGTCTTTCCCAAACACTTTAACATCATACATCTCTTTTCTAACCTACCTTCAGTCTCAAAATTTTCACTAACTCCTAAATTTTTCAGAAATTTCGGCAGAGTTTCCTTTGTAACTAGGCCTATCCACCTGCCAGAGAATCACCAAAATCTTCTTAACCACACATCCACAACTGTACATAGCACCACAATGTATATATCCACAATCCTAGTCCCAGTATTATAAGAACTACATTAACATATGGATACCAGAACATGGACTGCACAGTTTTACATCAAAATATCTATATGGTACATTCCAAGTCAAAACTAACTGGTATTTAATCAAACGAAAGTACTTTCCTTCCACGACACATTTATCCTTCTACGCGACATTATCGACTTACAAGCATTATCATAACACCTTCTCAAAAATAATATCAACTCCCAAACATACATAATAAGGATGACAGATAAACATCTTGCATGAGATAACTATCTATTGACTTTACCTTTTTTAAACTTCCACTGTACAATTTACACTCCACTGGATATTTCAATTCATGATAACAACAATAACCCATAATTCCATAACTTGACACCATACCATCAAGGATATCAGTTCATACTAAATAAACAATCATGTGTTCATAATAGTCCTTACCAACCATTAATGTAATCGCAAAGGTGTTCATCAACAAGAATATAATTTCCTTTCAATCAACAGTCCATATGAAATCAAGACATCACGAGTCTTGCTAGTAGTGCATCATGATCATATAGTGCAATCGAGTCAATTCGTACCCACATTTTTTTTATCACTATCTTCTTAGACATAAGCATATGGAAACACAAAGTACATGAGGAACAGTTACGGGGAATATCATACACCTATTGCAACCTAATGTGTAATACAGTCATGTTACTACTAACAATACTGACATGGTTAATCATTGTGACTACCTCAATTAATACATAAATGAGGAATAGGAGTAAGTAGTACATGGGAAATAGGAATCATTAAGGAGGAATACTCAAGCACGTGAACCACTCATTTCCTAAAGTGTAGGAAAAATCCGTCGATGAATTACACTCTTAACATTACTTGACACACAGAATCTATGCCACAAGCCTATAAGGATGAAAAGAATTGAACGCTTATGAGATTACCATATTCTAGACAACTTAACACTTCTTGGTAATTGATCATATACGAGGAAACTAAAAACTACGACCATTGTTTTTCATTCAAATCAACATGTTCATGATATGTACAAAAATCCGAAGTCATCTAATCTCAACCTTTCACGAGTGAAACTCAATAGCTAGGAAATCTTGATATTGGGACAAAAGCATGAATTGGTTAGATGGTTCTAATAGTTAACACGACGCTACAGGGAGAAGGCAAATAACACTCATATCTATCCAAGAAGGTGATATACCAAGAGTAGTAAAACTCTCCACACATGACAACGACATAGTCCAAGATTCTAGAAGTTGAGGGTGTAATGAAAACCAAACTCAATGAGACATTGCACAATAATCACTGAAGGTTTTCCGATGTTCATGATGAGATCTCCATATGTTTTGACTTGAAAAAGGAAGTGTCATAGTGATACATAGAAGACACGTTCTCTCATGGTTATCGTACAAGTGTTGGGTTCTAGCACAACGACTTCACTAAATAAGGAATACAATTAACACATTGTGGAGACATAAAGAGAGAATAATCATTCGTTATGAGTTGGACATGCCTATGCTATACTATCTTCCAAACTACAATTCAATTCTACATCACGGGCAACCGCAATACTAGAAACCAAGTGAGCTACTTACTACGGGATATCTCAAGTGGAAACAAAAATTATGGCGACACAAGATCTTTCCTATGATGGGATGTGAGGATCTGAATTTTTTTAGAAAAACTTTATGCACACATTGACCATTTCAATTGACATGTACTTGTAGGATAAGTGTAGATGCATGCTTTTACGTTTCTTGATAGTAAGAAGGTTGTCATGATGTTACTTGCAAGAGAGTAGATTGGCAGCTCAAGCCATATAAGCCATATACACAACTGAGAAAAAGAGTGACTCGGGAAGGATCACAAATCTTGAATACTTTGCATGGAACTTGGCACCACATGTACAAACTTTACAATGGTGCATGTATAGGCACAAGTGAGCAGATGTTGTCAATTTAAATGAGACGTTTCTGTAAGAAATTCATCGAGAATAGTCCTTTGTTGAGAATTTAGGAAAAACAAGTAGGAAATATCAATAGTGTTATAACTCAATTCAGGAACATAATTATAGAGGTCAATTCCATAGGAGGTTGTACATACAAGAACTGTGATCGGGAGAATTTGTAAATAATACGTCTCATTAAAAGAGCATGTGCATGATCTATTTTGTAATTTGGATTCTTTTTAAGAATATATCTATGCAAGGGCAAGGAAATCATAAGGGTTTAACAAAAAGTTTAAACAATCACCACATTACCAAATAAAATGGATCACATAGTTTTCACATAAGTTCCATACCTATAGGATGCATATCATAGCCCTTCTGTAGGGTTCACATATCAGATTATACACCTATGTGCTTCATACAATAATAATAAAATCACAAGTACAAATCAAACACTTTAAACATTCACCACATTATCGAATAAAAGAATCATGCCATTTTTACGTATATTAGTCCATCGACTCTTGGGGCCATAATTATCACATCAGACTTGGCACTAGGCCACATTTCATAACACAATATCTTCTTCCTCGCATTTCACATCAACATCATAATCTGTTTCATATTCCCTCATGTCACAAGTATCACCAGGTACAATTTCATTTTGAGTTCTCGACACCTTGTCTATACTTTATTTCTCAAAAGCATTTGACTTATTTCAACATCTCTATGCATAGAGGACTTCACATTTGAATACATGATTCATACTTCTAAAACCTATTTTAAGTTGTCAATAATAGCACATTGATCATATTGGAATGCATCTTTCACAAATATCGGGTCACAACAACAATTCATGTAAAGTATCAATCACAGCTAGAGTCCAACATTTAGTCTTACCACATTTACACAGTCACTTACTTCATTTCCAAACATCTTTGTACATTACCAACAACAAGACGCAATCAATCAAATACCTTTGGTACACGTAAGAACATTTTGGAAGAATCAACCATAACAAGTTTTCTCACAAAATTTGGCATCAAAATATCAATTCAAACTTGACTTGAAGTCTAGACATTTTAGCACATAGTTCACATTCTTTACATATCCTCATCTACCAAGAATAATATATTAAACAAATGAAAAAGTACCTCCAACATATATTTTCACAGCAATAATTCACTTAACATAACAAAACGAGTACTCTGCATCAATTATATTTTGAACCTACAACATTTATGCGAGCACCATGGAAGCTTATTTTCTAAGAGAAGGGATTTTAGCCGTACATACTGATGAAATACTACATGATCTGGTGGTACAATGACATTAGTAAGAACGAGGGTACTCTCCATAACAACAACTTCTACCAATCACTCCATGACTCAACACATTCTCCTAACAAGTCCTTGGGTAATCCACTTGGACTCAATGGTGGGATAAATCCCACCTTACATGCTTCGAATTCACAAATTATGGTATCAAAATTACCAATCTTGAGAGTAATACTTAGAGAGGAAATTAGCTCCCTATCTTGAGCCATATCGCACGATCTGGAATATCAAAGAAATTGGTAAATTCCTAAATGTCCGTGCAGCCCCCAACTTATATGATGTGGTCGACAACACACCGATAAGAAGGTCACTACTAGACACGGCTCCGAGACATCCTAGGACACTTAAAAACCTTAGGCTCTGATACCAAGTTTGTCACGCCCAAAATCGAGGGAGACGGGGCCTGACTAGGTAGCCCCAGTCAAGCGGACCTAGGTGCCTTTCATTCCCACGTGTTACCCCTGTGTTGATTATTTCTCATTAACCAAATACCTTACCAATTATAACTGATTTCACAATATACAAACATAACCATGCGAGTGATTCATTAACAAGTTTACAGCTTTTACAACGCCCAACATAATATATACATGAGCCTCGAATCCCACGGTTTACATGTCTACGGAACCTCTAGGATACAAAGGACGATACAATACTTGCCGGTAACAAGGCTCCGGCTATACCTTACACAAAATCAAAATAAAGTCTAAACAAGAGTGGCATGAGCCACGTAGGGCCCCGAAAGGAAAGGGGCTCACCAAAACGGGCAGAGTGGAAGATGAAGGATGCTACTGCCGATGAGCTGAAGTACCTGCTACTGATTCACCTACAATCATAATACGAATGTAGCGTCCCCGGCAAAAGGGACGTCAGTGCACTTGAATTGTACTGGTATGTATGGACAAACTTTGTCCCAAGTAAACTCAAGCCAATATCACAACCAAGTTACAATATTTCCATAATCAAAAATATTCACACAAGTATGTTCAACAATTTTCCACAATAAACCAATTCTCAAGTGTTTCGTTTCTTTTCCACAAGGAGCCATAAAGGCCATCATAACCATTATTCACAATTCTTCACCAATTCCAATTCCCTTGTTATCTTTCAATTCATATTTCATACCACACCACATGTAGTTTAACATCAATTAGATACCCAACAACAAAATCAACAAATTACACACAATCTCTCAAATTAACACATGCCAAACGAATTGCACACATAAGGGCGATTTCACAAGAATCAAAGTTAGCAATACATACCTCGATTGAGCTTTCCTTAAGTTACTACAACACTCCAAAAACTCTAGCAATTCCAATCTACTATGAAACATAACAAAATTAAACACATATTAGAAAGATATTCATAAAACTAGCTCATTTGAACAATTTATCAAACACTAGTTGAGCATCTTGATTTCGAATCCCCTTTTTAAGACTTCCTTCATTCCCTAACCCAATATTTAGTTATTTAAGTTAAACAATCTTCCCATAAACCTAAGTTGTACATGAATGTATACACAATACTAATAAACCCAAGAATCATACCTCAATAACTCATCTTATACACCAAACTCGAAATTAAACCCTAGGGTATAGAATCTTATCTCTTAAATGAAGAACTTGCTATTGGGTTCTTGATTCTTGAAGATTGATGCAAGATTTGGATGATTTAGATGTTGGGTTCCTCCTTCTCTCTCTAAAATACTCTCACCTCTCTCTAAAATTAGTAAGAAATGACCCCAAAATGAACTCCAAAGCCTATATATTGAAATGGGGTCGGGTTATAAAAATAAAACAAATAACCCTGCTATGTCAATTCTGCTATCGCAGAATGCACCGCAGAATGGATAGACATGCGGGCCGCAAAATGCACCGCAAAATCGGCAGCCAAAAATGAGCTACACTGGTTCAATCGGCGGTCAAAATGCGGACCGCAGAACGAACATGCGGACCGCAGAGTAGAAATGCGGATCGCAGATTTGACCTGACACACGATCGCATTTTCCAGCCTTTGGTAATTTGATCATAACTTTGTGTAGGAATGTCCAAATGACGAACGGTTTGAAGCGTTGGAAACTAGACTCAAAGGGCTTTCATTTGATATGCTATTCACCACATAAAACCTTATACATAATTATCTATGGTCGTTTAAAGTGGAGCCTTGTGCGAATCCATTTGGAATTTTGGCCTATTTCGAAAATTTTCCCATTTGGCTTACACTTGGGCTTCCATTTGGACCTCATATCACTTACCATAAGACTCATACTCATATTTATCAAGTCTAATTGATGACCATCATGTTCATAGCACATAAAATATAATAATTAGCCTACGTGGCACCACAGAATCCTATATTACTTAGCGAAATTTTTCTGGGGCCTTACAGGTTACTTTTCTCAATCACATCTAGAATCTTGGCTATTTCAGATCGTAAGTTAAAACCCTCTTGAGTAACCTCCAATAATGCATCCCGGCGTGATGTAAGAAAAGCCCAGTTGACTTCATAGTTGAAATTCTCTGCAAGAGAGTTATATTCCTTCTCCAGAGTCTCGTAATCCTTCTCCCGCGTAGCAAGAGAATTTCTCATTGCTTCTTGCTCAGTTAGTGAAGAATCGAGAGACGTCTTGAGAGTAATGTTGGAATCTTTTAAGGCATGGATATTGTCTGAGGAAGTCTTCAAATCGACCCGGGATTGCCTCAAGCTTTGCTCTAACTCCTTGGAATAATCTTCCTTCCTCTTCATGAGTTCTTCGAGCCCTTTGATCTCTTCATTTGCCTTTAACAACGAGTCATTCAAGATATCCTTGTCCTTCTTAACTTGACTCAAGGTGGAATGGGACACTCCTAGGTCGGCTGATAAAGCACAATTCTCTTGCTCTAAAAGGGCTTTCTCGTCTCGAAGTTCCTCCACATCCTTCAAAGCACATTCATATTGCTCCTTCCAATTCTGAGCTTCAAATTGAATCTCTTCAGAAACTTTAGAAGATTCACGAGCCTTTCTCTCCAAGGAAGAGTTCCTCCCCATAATCTATGTGCTGATTAAGTTAGCCTGTAAATATAAAGGTACAAAAATAAATACCTACGAGGAAGGGGAAATTAATATTCAAAAAGAAATTACCTTCAAAGTCGAATGAACTACGTCGTTCATCAGAGACAAGCAGCTGTGGTCTTCCATCTTTCTTCTCTCCAAAACCCCTATCAAAGGCTCCAACCACACATCAGCACCACCGGTCTTCCTTAATAGGCTGTGAGTAGTAGGTACTTCAAGTGTGACCTTTCTCATAATCATACCGCTGCTACTCGGGCCGGTTTCCAAGTGTACTAAAGAGGAAGATGGCAGAATGGAAGAAGGAGTGGAAGAATATGGAAGAATGGTATAAGGTATGGGAGCTTGAATAGGAACAGGCTCGGGAGTTTGAATAGATACGGGAGCAGAAATACCCACCAAAAGTGATAAAGAGGAACCCAATGTAAGGTCAAAAACACTTGCGGGTAAAGAAGAAGAAAACAAATTGGGAGAAATGGGAAGTAAGGAAGATAAAGGAACTTAATTTAAAATTGGGTTGGACTCGCTACCTTCAATAAGAAGACAGGGTGTAGGCTCACTAAAGTCTACTGTAGTGGCTTCTTCCTCAGCCAAGGCAGTCTCAGCTGAAGAGGTACGAGTGGGAGCACCCTCAATCTCATTTCCACGTTTTCTTATTTTTGGCCTCTCCTCTACCCCCGCGCTACCATCAGCTGCCAACAACTTTCTCTTTGCTGCTATCAAAGCTTTGGTCTTGTCCAGATCAAGAGCAGCATTGGCAGCAACTCGCATAGCCATAGCTACGTCGGGTAGCATTCCTTTGTTCCCGAACCCAAAGACAAAAGGATATATAAAAAAATAATAAAGTCAATGTTGTAGAAAATTGAATCTACTACACGCATGTGATGATAAAAACATACGTACCGTGTGTTTTCACTTTCCAGTTGTTAAGTGAAGAAATAGACTTCCAAGTTCTTTCTTCTCTGGGAGCCACTTTCTGAATCGAATCTACCCAACTACGGAAGTTGGGAATATGTTCCACGCCCCCCATGGTTTCTGCAAAATCCACAAAGGAATGGGATCAAAGAGAAAATCAAAATCTCTAAAGACAAAAATAAACGATAAGCAAAAAACTTACGTGCAAGGTTCCACTTCTCCGGGAAGGGAATGTTTGTTTCACCTAGCAAATCCATCGTGCGAATAGCAATATAACAAAGATACCATCCACGATCATTAACGTCGTCCAGGTTTATCAAAACCTTTTTACTCCTTGCAATTAAGGTAAAAAACTGTGACGCATCAGGTTCAGATAGTACAAGTGAATGAGGTGAGAAAAGGTGAAATCAACCTTGGCCTTTGTACACAAAAACCTCAAACAAGCCACTGCCCTCCATACTAATGGGCCGACTTGACCTAGGCAAACATTGAAAAAACGGTAAAAATCGAGGATGACCGGATCTACAGCAGGTTTCAGTCCCCAAGTGAAAGGATAGGTGTAAACAAATGAATATCCATACCTAGAAGAAAGGATCCTTTACTAAATAGTAGGAATGGACACTCGAAGATTTTCTCTCCAATAACACTCCTTCCTAATGGTTGGGATTGAGAGTTCGGTTATAAGAGAAACATAAGCATCAAGTTTATCCAACTTTTCTACTTGCTTCAAGAGTGACGTTTTATCACTCGAGAAGGATAAGTCACTGGGAACAATGTCCTCAACCGAAGTTTTTGAAGAAGGGTCAAAAAGCTCTTTACCTTTAGAATGAGATACTTTAGAAGAAGAACTTGTGACATTCGGTTTTGGGGAAGAAGGGGTATTACCAGATGACCCCTCGCGCGATGACCTTAAAGAGCGAAGTCTTCCCTCTTTGTCTTTGCTGAGCCTAAGTGAAGGAGGGGCATTAGGAAACTGAGCAAGGTTCGGGACCTTTATGGGGTTAGGTTTTGAAGATGCCATTGCCGGTTAAAATTGGTCTGGAAGAAAGGAAAAAGGGATTACTGGATGCAGAAGAAAGTTGAAGATTCAAAGTATGGTAAAGAGGCAACTAGTAAAACTAAAGAGGTATAAATGGAAAACTATATTAAGGAGAACTGTCACTTCTCGAAAAGAAAGGTTACGAAAGCCTGGAAAAAAAGGTGTAGAGCTGCAGGGTCGAATTAGAAGGCGACATATGTGAAGAGCATTAAATGGAGGAGACAATTGAAGCGCCAACACTAACACAACATTTATGATGAAAAAAATTCCCTTTTGTAAGAATCCACTTCCCATATATTTAAACGATAAATAAATGGAAAGTGGGGGAACTACCTGTATTGGGAAAAAACTTTTTATGACGTGGCAAGACACGTGGAATATCAAACAAAAAAATTATTATTTTGAGGAGAAGATACGAAGAAGTAAATTAGGCACGGGGTGAAATTTGTTTAAGAAATCCCATACCTATTTAGAACAGGTGAGAATGTAACTACGGAGATGAAGGACATCAACAGCAAATAGACACGAACTTCGTATCTATTCAAGACATCCAACGGTAATGAGCCAAAAAAGCATTTAAATCATGGATCTAAAGGCAGAAAGAAGTCCAGATTCAGTCATTAACCGCCCAATACGTTGAAGAATTGTCATTTAATGAAAATGATTGTGTAACGACTTACTTAATGCTATTTATTGCCCATTAAAACTTACGTTTTATCCTTCCATCTAGAGTAGGCTATAAAAGGAGGAAGTTATATCCATTCTAATGGACAACAGTCACTGGAATACAACCTTTTTTACTGTCTATTCTGATTATTGAAAGTCTACTACATTTTTTTTGGTCTCTTGATTATCAGTAACCCGATTTCTCTATTATTTTGTAGCTTTAATTGAAGTTCAATATTTTGGTTAAACAGCTATAAAATGTCACCCTATAACTAATAATGAAGCAGAGTATGAGGCTGTGATTGTAGGTTTCGAATTGGCTCTTGAACTCGGCATCAAACAAATTATAATCAAAAGTGATTCTCAGCTAGTAGTAAATCAAATACTGGGGACTTATGTAGCGAGGGAAACAAGAATGCTGGAATACCTCAAAAAGGTACGAGAATTGGTAAGACAATTCGGAACTTGGTAACAATATGCATAGGCCAGCCGAATTATTACTCCCGGTCATAGCTCTGTGGCCCTTCATGAAATGGGGGATGGATAATGTGAGTCCACTACCTTAGGCAAAAGGTCAGGTAAAGTTTCTACTCGTACTTACTAATTATTTCACTAAATGGGTAGAAGAAGGGGCATTTAAACAGGTACGAGAGAAAGAAGTTAAAGACTTCCTTTGGAGAAATATAATATGCCACTTTGGGGTACCAAAGGAAATTGTGTGCGATAATGGTCCACAATTTATAGGAGCACAAATCACAGAATTCTTTCAAAGTTTTCAAATCAAATGAATAACATCAACACCATATCATCCAGTGGGTAATGGATAAGTGGATTCTACAAACAAGATAATCATCAACAACTTAAAGAAAAGGTTGCAAGATTCAAAAGGCAACTGGCCTGAAGTTCGACTAGTTGTGTTATGGGCCTATAGAACAATGACGAAAACAAGTACAGGGGAAACACCATTTTTGATGGTTTATGGTGCAGAAGCTCTGATTCCAGTAGAAATAAGAGAACTGAGTATATGATATGTTCAAACAACGGAAGACTCAAACAATGAAGAGTTACGGGTTAATCTTGATTTGATTGAAGGAATGAGAGAATCAGCATTGATAAGGATGGCGGCTCAAAAACAAGTAATTGAACAATACTATAACCGGAAAGCACATCTCAGGTTTTTCAAAACTGGGGACTTTGTGCTCAAAAAGGTGTTTCAATCTATGAAGGCTGCTAATTCAGGAAAGCTAAGTCCAAAGTGGGAAGGGCCGTATAGAATCCGTGACGTGGCAGGGAAAGGAGCGTATGAGCTAGAGACTATGGATGACAAAATTCTACCTTCACATTGGAATGCTGTCCATCTAAAACGATATTACGCCAACTTCTACCTTCAAATTCTACTTCTGGATGACAAACTTCTACCTTCACATTGGATGACAAAATTCTACCTTCAAATTCTACCTACGAAAACTAGGGGAAAACAAATGTAAAAGATAATGAAGGCCAACTTCACATCCCGCCAACTTCGTATACTTCGTCAGTGCTAGTGATACTCAATTTTTTCTTCATATATATTTAAATATACCTACATACTTTCAAAATATTGCATACACATTCACAAACATGCAAAAGTATTTTTATAATTATTCAATAATTTTAATGGCTTTAAATCAATTTATTTCTGTATTTTTATATATATAAATATACAATAACTATTCTTCATATTATTTTTATGAATATTTAATTATCTAAATTAGTCATTTTATGCCCATATAATGTTTAAATATTTTAATTGTATTTTTTACAATCACATTTGTATTTTTAGGCTAGAATTACATAGTTTTGCAATAATAGCCTATATATATGCAAAATTATATTATCCATACAGAAAATGATTCATATTTTTGCAATAATAAGTAAGTATTTTAAAGCATTTTCATGTATAAATCACATTTTTATAATTTATCAATTATTTTATAAAATTATTTTACTAAATTCGTTGGGTATTTAAAATCAAGCCCCTAGAAAATATCCAATTTTAAACCTAGCCTAGTCCAACTACCCATACTCGTACAACACAAACCCAAATCCAAATAATTGTTTAATTAAACCCGACCTAGACCCCACTAGTCTTGGCCACTCATCTCTGAGATCAACGACCCACTTTGGTTCTTACCATTTTTAACTCTTAATGATCCCACTAACCTAAATCATTTCCCCACCATAACCCACTGTCACCTTTCTCTCTGTCTCTCAAACGCTCTTTGTCACGATCCAAATTTCATACCCGGTCATGATGGAGCCTCTCGTGAAGACAAGGCCTTCCAGCAAACCCAAATCCTTTTTTACTACAGCTATCAAACACAAATAAATAGAAAGTTTGACTTATTGACATTCAAATCTATTAATATCATCCCAATACAACCCGACCGGGGTGTCACAAGTCACGAGCATCTAATGAGTAAATATGCTACTACTGGCCAACACTGTATAGATAAATATAAGATAAAAACTGAAATACAAAGATGAAGTACGGTGCCGCGAACACTAGCAGTCACCTGGATCAACTACCACCATAAGCTCTTCTGCCCTGCTAATAACCCGCTAACGAGTGAATAATACCTGCAACTGCACGCAAGGTGTAGGGAGTAAAGTGAGTACTTCCAACTCAGTGGTAATAAAAGAGAATAATAACTGAGCGATAAGAAAACACGTATGGACACAGCAAAATGCTATACAAGGCAGTACAATCCCTTTGAGAAAAAAAAATCGAAATACAGAAAAAACTTCTTTTGGAAAATCTCAAGATCAATTAAAAGTATCACTTTCGAAAATCCCTTATACAAATATCTCTTTTTCTTTTTCAAGAGCCAACATATGAATGCTATATCAGATAGAGCAAGTCGCAAGTCGGCCTCTTGGGCTCACCACTCCTCAATATGTAACACCAGGGTATCTGGTCAACAAGGCAAGTAACATTATGTATGCCAATGATATATGAGTGATAATGTCATGCCACGTAGTACAAACATGAGTAAATGAAATGCAATGCATATGACCGTTGCGGCGTGCAGCCCGATCCATTTGGGTACCCGCGCTCACTGTGGGTGTTCAGACTATAGAGGTGTTCCTACAGCCCAAGCGCAATAATACTGCGGTGTGCTGTCCGATCCAGATAACATATTACTGTGGTGCGCAGTCTGATCCATATGATATACTACTGCTGCATGCAGTCCGATCCATGCAATATGTTACTGCAGTGTGCAGTCCGGTCCATGTATATATATGCATATGCACACATAACACTCGATGCCTAAAAGCCTCCTCAACTTATTCCTCATGCCCTCACATATGGCCCTCGACCCCAATCAGTCCAAGAATAGTCAAAAAGCCCCTCAGGCATCAGTAAAATAATAACACTCAGCTCAAATGATAGTTCAAATATCGTTTGAAACTCCAAGTTTGAGTAAAAATATAGCTGAGTTCATAAACAGTGTAAATCACACGGACTGAGTTCAATTCATATATCAAATAGTGAGGGAAACAATGATGATAATACATAAAGAATTCCAACAGTTGGCAATAAGCCCCAGGTATTGCAATGAGCAAAACTCATAATGAAAATAACAAATTATTTGCAAATACGCGGTAAAAACCAACAACCGTGTCGGACCAAGTCACGATTCCCAACGGTGCTCTACCCAATACATAGGTCCAGTGTGTAAGTCACTTCAATACATCACTAAGATGTGCAAATCCGGGGTTTCAAACCCTCAGGATATCATTCCCAAGTATTACTTACCTCGAACCGGCGAAAGCTCCAGCCCGCGATGTCTTTACTCCTCAACCGGCCTCTACGCGCGTCGAAACTAGCCAAAATCAGTATGAATATATCATAATAGGCTAATGGAACAACACCCAATCGAAAATAATCAAAATATAACGAAAATTTCGAAACTAGTGATTCACGCCCAAACAACGGTCGTAGTCAATATAATCCGGTCTATTAAGTCCAGAGTCGATCCCACAGAGAATTAACCTATGAATTGCAACTTCCAAAATCCAATAATACTCTAGAATCAGCTTCCCAAACTTTTGAATATACTATTGTGGATGATTTCTGCTAACTAACTTTTGCAAGAACTAAAGACTTGAAGGAAATAATTGAATGTGATGTAAAGAATAAAGAGAATGACTAAGGTATTGATTTCCGCTATTGATGGAATCCCTTATGTTTATGCTCATACAAATTGTCAATATTATTTTATTAATCATGAACTTTATTTTTACCGTAATTCTCTCTTGAGAAATTATAATAATTTACTATTTCACTCTTCCGAGCTACCCTAGCTAGCTTTAATTTGAACAGTTCACTTTAGATTGCACCCAAGGTTTCGTTATCCCTAACCCCACCTTTACACCTACAATTATAGATTCCTCCAATAATCTAGGTGTGGTGTTGTTCAACAATTACCTAAATATGCACTCTTTTCTAAGTTATGAACACTAAATAGGCACAACTAATTGAGGATCCTATCAATTAACTACAACAAGAACGAAGTTGAACAAATAGAAATCTAGCTAATAATTTTTAATCACATAACCCAGAAGTTCATCATTCAATAGGTTCCATCAAAACCTTAGATAAAGATTTAGCTACTCATAATCAAGGAAACAAGATAGATAATTGAATTCATAATCAAAGATTCAATGTAAAAGAAAGAAAGATGTTGAGAGAGTTCTCACTTACTAGTTTGCTTGTAAAAGTAGTCAATAATACAATACTTGCCTCCTTTGGGCGAATCCCAACATTATATATAGGGTTTAGGTTACATAACTTGAGTTTTGACACTTTAATCCCTTAAAATCCCGTCTTCCACCGCGGTTTGACCGTGGTCGCTGTGCAACCGCGGTGGATCAAGTCCTCTGAATCTTAGAAACTTCCGCAGGCCTCTTCTACCGCGGTTCTATCGCAGTCGCGGTGAAACTGCGGTATTTCACCCTGTTCCGTTTGGAATATGGAATAACTCAAAACACGAAATTTGTATACCTTTGAGTTAGTTTTCCAACCATATATTATGAAGCCAGAACGGAGTTCTGAGTAGAACGTTATGTCCAATTTAATAGACAGTGCGCAATATGCCTCATCGAGTCTTCGTATGTACTAAACTATCAAATTTGCCCCCCCCCCCCGAACACGATCCCGACTTAATTCCTTGAGCTTTTACTCAGACTTCAAAGCTCCAAATTACTTAAATTCATTCCATAAACATCTATATAGCTCGGAATGACATCTTTCCGGCTATTCTTGACTTGTACCACACTTGGCCTTTTTTACCATCTTTTGACTCCAAAACTACTTTTTTAGTCTTCATTAGCTCATGTGTACCTATAACACAATAAAAACACTAATAAGAGCATTATTTCATCATAAACAATATCAAAATAATAATAAAGTGTGATTATTTAGGGCATAAATATAGTCAAATTCACCTATTATCAATACCCCACACTTAAACCTTTGCTCGTCCTCGATAGGCCAATTTGTTTTAATGTCTCCCCCAAAATATATCAGACAAGCTATCTTTAATGATTAACCTAAGACATGCGCAATCCTTACTCAATTATAAACTCAAATGCCAGCACATTATTGCTTACTCTAATTATTATCACAAACTTGCAAACTTACCCTTTTCTTCCAAAGTTACATGCCCTCGCAAAATTTATTGTGAGAAGTTCCCACACATAAACAATTTAGAACATGAAACTTATAGATATAGGAATGATTTCACTCAATCTCAGCAAAGAGCATTCATATGCATACAGATACACCATAAGCTTGCCCCTAATGTAATACTCCACTAATCAAGTTCTTCAATCACAGATCAAGAGGTCTTTAAGGGTTGTAATGTAGGCTATGGGACGGGTATGATACTTTTGGTTATAGTGGCTAACCTCCCTAAGCACTTTTTTTTCCACAACTTGCCTTTAAGCTTTTTCATTATGATTCTCCTAAACATTCCTTCACCTTTTATTCACTTTTACTCCCCATTTTTCTGTTGGTGTAACTGGCTTTCTTATTTACATGTATACATCTTTTTTTTCATTGCTGTGTAAATCATTTACTGTATTTTGCCAGTTCACCATTTTCTACCATTCATTCTTGATTTTCCCTTTTTCAATTTCCCTTCACCCCACACTTTGACTTTTGCATCTTCATTACAACACAAGTGCTTCTAGGAGGTAAGGTACAACAATATATGATATATATTTTGTTGAACATTATAGGGTTATGAAAGAACAGGCTTAAGGCTCAAAGGGGTTAACTAGGATACTATGTACAGGTGAATTCACAGTTTATTGATTTATGGGGTTACACAAAGAAATGCCTCTATCATCTCTATAACTAAACAACTTCTATTTCGCTTTGCACACACACAACGCAAGTTTTATGTATCATGTAAAACATATAATATAGGTAAAGACTCACACACACTTAGCATGCAACTCATTTAGAATCAGGTTCATCTACAGAGTCCTATCAACGTTCAAGCAAGCTATATTATGCAATTTAAGGCATAGAATCTACAGTCAAGCTTAGATTATACACTCTCAAGTTCATTTTAGTTTTTCTAATGTGCATATTTGGGGTTACAAGTTAACCTTTACCCTCTAATCCTAAAAAAAATCTACCTAACCCGGTTCAATAAAAACCCTTGGAAAAGAACCGTAGTCAAAAGAAAAATCAAGGGGGAGGCGATACACTACCTATAAAAAGAAAAGACAAGAAATAAAAATTCCTACATGGACTACTTCCCTCAAGAGTACTTGTCCAAATAGTCTGTCATCATGAAGAGCCCTCTACTCATATTTTTGTATTTTTCAAGTTTTTAATTTTTTTGTGTTTTTATTCCGACTTAGACCCTTAAGAAACCCATCGCCAAGTGTCCATCATCGGGCCAAGCCAACTATTATACTATACAGCTAAATTTACTATGTACAACACACAATACAAGATAAGTCTCCCACCCCACACTTATGATCATGACATGTCCTCATGGCATAATAATCAATGTATAGCACAGAAGGGTGAGAAAACATACCCGGGACCTACACCGTGTATAGCAACTTTATCACTTTCTTTTTCACCATATCTTTCATATTCGGGTTCAGCCTTCTTTTGCGTTTCCTGGAGGGTTTGGGTCCCTCTTCCAGGAGAATCTTGTGCATGCAATATGTGGGGTTGATCCCCTTTATGTCTGACATGGTCTAACCAATGGCAGTTTTACATTCCTTGAGTACCTGTAATAGCAAACCAGATGAGATAATAACAGGTAAAGTGGAGTTAGGGCCTAGAAATTCATACCTGAGATGGGCTGGTAGTGGCTTAAGTTCCAGCTTTGGTGGCTCCTCAATGGATGGTTTTGCTGGAGGGGTCTCTCTCTTTTCTAAGTGTAGAGGTTCAAACACCAACTCTCTATCCCAAAATCCCTTGCCTTCCAAAGATAGCACCCATTCTGCCAGGCTTTCACCATTTACCTCTTCTAAGTTCATCAGGCATGCTTGAAGTGGATCTTCAGGTGTCAATTCTACATCATCTGTCTCCACTATCACATCTACTACATCAATGAGAGAGCAATTCGTGAACTCACTAGGGCGCCTCATAGATCTTTGTACATTGAATATGATCTCCTCATCATTCAGCCTCATCTTAAGTTCCCCGGTCTCACAATCAATCAATGCTCTCCCTGTGGCTAGGAATGGTCTTCCTAATATAATAGGAATCTCCTTGTCCACCTTGCAGTCCAGAATCACAAAATCGGCGGGAAACACAAACTTCCCCATCTGGATGAGCACATCATTCAATATACCGAATGGACACTTAACCATCCTATCAGCAAGCTGTAATAACATAGAAGTTTGCCTGGCTCTCCCGATGCCCAGCCTCTTATAGATCACCAAGGGCATATGATTTATGCTCGCCCCCAAATCACACAATGCCTTAGCAAAGGCAAAGTTTCCTATAGTGCATGGAATAGTGAAGCTACCTGGGTCAGATAGCTTCTCGGCTCTGGGTCTAGAGACCACTGCACTACATGTCTGTGTAAGAGTCAGTGTGGCCAAGTCTTGGAAATCAAATTTCCGCGACATCAAATCTTTCATCATCTTAGCATACCCAGGCATCTCTTTCAAAGCTTCAATTAAAGGAATGTTTACCTGGATTTGCTTGAGCATCTCGAAGAATCTCTTTTATTGCTCCTCTTTCTGGTGCTTGGCTAACCTTTGGGGAAATGGGGCTGGAGGCCTCCTCTTCCCAATCACTTGGGATTTTTCTTTCTCATAACCTGTTCCACAACTGGTTGTTCTACCGGTTCAGCTGCTTTCTCCGTTCCCTGCTGCATATCATTATTTTTAGCTACTGGCTGGACTATAACTTCTGTAAATCCGGTGGACTCATCCAGTTCAATGGGTACTGGAGTGAGTGTCTCAGCCTGCAAATTGCCTCTATCTCTTTCCTGCTCAGCATCAAGATCTCTACCGCTTCTCAAATTAACTGCCATCAGCTGCTTTGGGATTTGATCCTTTGGGGTTGTTTGTGTATCTGCAGGCAATGTCCCATGAGGACGATTGGTAAGTGACATAGCAATCTGGCACACCTGTACCTTAATATTCTTGATAGCTGCGTCATGTGCATCTATCCTCTCATTGGTTTTGGCATGTGACCCAATTACATGCTGCATCATAGCTTCCAACCTTACGAACCCATCGTCATGTCTACCCCCATGCTGTGGTGGAGGTAGATGATACCCCTACAGCTGATTGTTGAAATTCTGAGGTATAGTATATGGAGCAATATTGTTTGGTGGCCTCATACCTACTGCATTATATTGTGGCTGAGGAGGACTGTACTGTTGTGGAGCATGCTGACCCCAACTTTGGTTACCCTATCGCTGTCCTCCATAATTAGCCACATAGTTCATGTCTTCATGCTGGTGATGATGTTCTTGGTCTGCAGCCCATGGATTACCTATGGGTTGGCTAATGCAAGATGTGCATAAACCACCATTGGTAGTATATACAATATGAACCTGCTGCTTGACCCCAGATTATTCCACCTTCTTCGTCAGGATGCTCATTTGTGTCAATAAAGTAGCCATGTTCTCCTCCATAGTGTTGGAAGGATTCAGAGGTACAGAGTGTACCACTGGAGTGATAGGAGCATTCATGGTCGTTCACCCGGAGTTTTGAGCCATCTTGTCAAGCAAATTCTGGCCTTTCTCTCCAGGTCTTACTTAGAAAAGCCCCACCTGCTGAGGCATCTACTATATTATTCCTGCTGTCTGAAAGCCCCATGTAGAACCTTTGACCCAACATCTATTCGGGAACCCCATGGTGAGGACACATAACTAGCCTACCCTTGAATCTGCCCCAAGTTTCATGCAATGTCTCCATTGTTTTCTACTTAAAGCTCACAATCTCATCAATTTTGCTGATATGTCTTGTTAGGTAGATGAAACTTGTTGTGGAATTTCTTGACTAACTCATACCATGTTGCTATAGAGTTTATGGGGAGTTAGTTTATCCATACCTGTGCAGCCTATGTAACTGAGAATGGAAATAGCAATAGCCTGATAGCTTCCGGTGTCACATTTGGCTGCCTCTACGTCTTGCATATAGAAAGAAAGTTCTTCAGGTGCTGCTGTGGATCTTCAACCTGAGTCCCAGAGAATAGTCCCTTGTTTTGCAACAAGTGTAGCATGTTATTAGTAATCTGGAATGACTCAGCTTGAATGGCTGGCACAATAATGGCAGTTGCCAAATTATCAGCAGTTAGTTGTGCCCAGTCAAATAAAGCACCTTCGTGTGCTTCCTGCGCCTCCTGTACATTCAACCCAGCTTGCTGGTTTGGGCTGTTCACGTCTCCTATATAGAAATTGAGTTTAAGTGGTGGCTGAGATTGTTGAAGTTGTCTGATTGACCTGTTACGTGCCTAGAAAGTTTGCTCTAGATCCGAGAGTCCTTCAATTAGTCCTCCAGTCCTTGCAGATTTCATAGGCATGCACCTGAGCACCCAATTCAACAACCGTCAAATTTTTTAATGTAAAGTGAGTAGAAAGAACCTGACTACACAAGAATCTTGTAGTTCTGTCAATGGCAATTGATAATTCTGTTAATTCCCGGGCAACAGCGCCAAAACTGATTCATGCCCAAACAACGGTCGCAATCAATATAATTCGGTCTATTGAGTTCAGAGTCGATCCCACAGAGAATTAACCTATCAATTGCAACTTCCAAAAACCAATATACTCCTGAATCAGCTTCCCAAACTTTTGAATATATTTTTGTGGATGATTTCTACTAACTAACTTTTGCAAGAACTAAAGACTTGAAGGAAATAATTGAATGTGATGTAAAGAATAAAGTGAAAGACTAAGGTATTGATTTACCCTATTGATGGAATCCCTTTTGTTTATGCTTATACAAATTGTCAATATTATTCTATCAGTCATGAACGCTATTTTTACCGTAATTCTCTCCCGAGCAATTACAATAATTTACTATTGCACTCTTTCGAGCTACCCTAGCTAGCATTAATTTGAACAGTTCACTTTAGATTGCACCCAAGGTTTCGTTATTCCTAACCCCACCTTTACGCCTACAATTATAGATTCCTCCAATAATCCAGGTGTGGTGTTGTTCAACAATTACCCAAATATGCACTCTTTTCCAAGTTATGCACACTAGATAGGCACAGCTAATTGAGGATCCTATCAATTAACAACAACAAGAACGAAGTTGAACAAATAGAAATCTAGCTAACAATTTGTAATCACATAACCCAAGTTCATCACTCAATAGGTTCCATCAAAACCTTAGATAAAGATTTAGCTACTCATAATCAAGGAAACATGATAGATAATTGAATTCATAATCAAAGATTCAATGTAAAAGAAAGAAAGATGTTGAGAGAGTTCTCTCTTACTAGTTTGCTTGCAAAAGTAGTCAATAATACAATACATGCCTCCTTTGGGCGAATCCTAACATTATATATAGGGTTTAGGTTACATAACTTGCGTTTTGACACTTTAGTCACTTAAAATCCCGGCTTCCACCGCGGTGCAACCGCGGTGGATCAAGTCCTCTAAATCTTCAAAACTTTCGCAGGCCTCTTCTACCGCGGTCGAAGTGAAACCGCGGTATTTCACCCTGTTTTGTTTGGAATATGAAAAAACTCAAAAACATGAAAGTTGAAGTCCTTTGGGTTATCTTTCCAACCATATATTAGGGAGCCAAAACGGAGTTCTGAGAATAATGTTATGTCCAATTTACTAGACAGTGCGCAATATGCCTCATCGAGTCTTCATTTTTACTAAACTATCAAATTTGACCCCCGAAAATGATCCCGGCTTAATTTCTTGAGCTTTTACTCAGACGTAAAAGCTCCAAATCACTTAAATTCATTCCATAACATCTATATAGCTCGAAATCACATATTTCCGGCTATTTTCAGCACAATTTCTTGACTTGTACCACACTTGGCGTTTTTCACCATCTTTTGACTCGAAAACTACTCTTTTAGTCTTCATTAGCTGATGTGTGCCTATAACACACTAAAATAACTAATATGAGCATTTTGTCATCATAAACAATATCAAAACAACAATAAAGTGTAATTATTTAGGGCATAAATATAGTCAAATTCTCCTATTATCAACTATACAACGAAATCCTATCTAATCATGCAGCGGCAGCGGCAGCAGGGGGCGCTTTTAATTTTTAAAAAGTGTTATAAATGTTATTAGTACCTAGATTCAAGCCTCGACCAGTTCCTATCAACAAGTGCAACAATATCACAAGATCAAAAACCAAAAATCCTGCAAAAATGAAGCCTCAGATCTAAATTCTAAAGGAAAAACAAATAAATATATATTAAAAATAAAAGTATTAGAAACAAAAATAATTATAAAATATTGGAAAAAAAATTATCACTCACTCAAACCAGAATATATTTAAAAGAATTTCAAAATTTCTCTCCTTAATCATCTGATTCCATCCAGTCCCAATCAGTATCGTCAAACTCTTCCTCCTCTTCCGATGTTTCTATAATTGTATCATTTGAATGTTGTGCATTAGATGGAATATCAACGACATAAACGGGTACATCGTCTCTAGACCATCTAACGTCAGCATCAACTAATCCACTTAAGGCACCAATGTCATCATTTGGCTCTCTCCAAAATGCGTCTTCAGTATTAGGGAAATTCACTTCCTCTAAATCATACAAATCAACAATGACTTTATTCCTTGCATAATAAACATCTTTCTCAACTGGATCCTCCATATAAAAAACTTGATAAACTTGTGATGCCAACACAAAAGGGTCATCTATACTACATAATTTGTTAAAGAATACACGAGTTAACCCATATTCATCTATTTCGTTACGAAACCAATCATATCTAAATAGTACAACGCTAAAACAACCCCAATAATCAATCTCAATGATATCCTGAATAGCTCCATAATAGATAACCTCACCATCGATGGGATTTTGGTCCCTAGAGATAGCAAAGCTATCGGTTGTTGCCGATAAAGTCACTCCACTATTTTGACTCTTGCATCGGGAATCCCGTTCTATTGTGTGAAATCGATATCCATTAATAAAATATGCAGTGTATCTTTTGGCGATTGTATTAGGCCCTTTAGCTAGCCATCTTAAATAATCGGGTTCTTCAATATTTTTAACTCTTTCTGCAAACCATTTGTTGAATTCCCGACTATGCTTCCTTGCCCTTTCCCATGCATTTGATCTACTATGACTACCAATTAAAATCTTATGTTCCCTGCAATCATGAATTTTATAAAATTAATCATATCATAAAGAAAAAGAAACATATAAATTAAATAAATCAAATATAATTTATCTTACTCGATAAACATTTCCACTTGTTCATCGCCAGTATTGAATAGAGCATACCGATGGGCTTCATAACATAACTGTGGATCCATGAGAAAAGTATTTTTCTTCTTACTTCCAATTGGATGTCCTAACATAGGGAATATAGGTGACAAATTTTGAGGGCACTCATCATCCACAGTTGTGTATCTACTGAATCTTGTCTACACGCCATCATGTAAATATCTCGAACAAAAATTCAAGCACTCTTCCGCCAAAAATCCCTCTGCTACTGATGCTTGTGGACAAGATCGATTACGAACAAATGCCTTATACATACACAGGTTCCTCTCAATAGAATACATCCAACGAAGATGAGCCGGACCCCCAAGCTTAATTTCATTCACCAAATGAATAGGCAAATGTGGCATTATGTCAAAAAATGTTGGATGAAAAATCTTTTCAAGCTCACAAGTTATTTCAACAATTTCAGACTGCATTTTTTTAAGATATCTTCGCCTTATGACCTTACTACATATGGCTCTAAAGAAATTGCCCAACCTAATCAAGGACAACGAGACGTTCTTGGGCAACGCCTTTCTAACGGCAACCTGGAGCAAGTAATGCACTATAAAATGAGCATCATGACTCTTGTACCCTAATATTTTCATCTCCTTCACTTGCACACGATTTGAAATATTCGAAGCACACCCTTGTGTTAACTTGCCATTTTTCATAACGATGCAAAACAAATTTTTTCTATTCTGGTTTCATGTGGAAACAAGCTTGGGCCAAACTCACACTACCATTATCATCTTCTCTTGGTTGTAGCTCTTTCCGTATCCCCATTTCTTGTAAGTCATAGCGAGAATTTACATGATCCTTTGACTTTTTTTCTATTTCCAATAAATTTCCAAGTATACTGTCACATATGTTTTTCTCGATGTGCATCACATCAAGATTGTGCCTCCATTTATTATGCGCCCAATATGGTAATTTAAAGAAAATAGATCTTTTTTTCCACGGATCATTGTTATCCCAAGGTCTTTTTTTCCACTTTCCAAAGACATTGTTGAATTCACGAAGCTCTTCATACACTTCCATACCCGACAAAGGAGCAGGTGCATGTCTATGCTCCTCATTACCATCAAATGACTTCGTATCTTTTCTCGATGGATGATCAAGAGGCAAAAATATTTGATGCCCCAAGTAACACATTTTATGATTATGTTTGAGATATCGTGAGCATGTGTCATAATTACAGGTGGGGCATGCCAATATACCCTTGGTGCTCCAGCCTGAAAGCATTGCTAAAGCTGGAAAATCACTAACTGTCCACAATAAGGCTGCACGTATTTGGAATATTTGCTTTGCGTAGCATCATATGTTTCTATCTCAGTTTCCCATAGTTCCTTCAATTCTTCAATTAATGGTTGTAGATACACATCTATATCATTTCCTGGAGATGAAGGACCTGGAATGATCATTGACAACATGATATATTCGGGCTTCATGCAAATCCATGGTGATAAGTTATAGTTCATAACATGACAGGCCACGTGATATGAGAAATGCTCATGGTTCGAAATGGGTTGAAACCATCACTTGAAAGACCCAACCTAACATTACGTGGATCTCTGGAAAAGTCTGGGTGTAGAGAATAAAAATCCTTCCAAGCTTCTCCATCAGCATGATGCCTCATATTCCCATCAACGGGTCGTTCATTAGCATGCCATGTCATTGCAATGGCTGTTTCAGGACACATGAATATCCTCTGAAGCCTAGACTTTAAGGGAAATTACCTTAAAACCTTTACTGGGACTTTAGAACTTGTATTATTTAAGGAAGCATCAACAACTTTCCATCGAGAAGCCCCACAAACAAAGCAATTATCGGCATTTGCATTGTCTTTCCAAAATAACATGCAATCATTAGGGCATGCATGTAGTTTTTCATAATGAAGACCCAAATATTTTATCATGTTTCTAGCCTTATTGAAAGATTCTGGCAACTGAGCAAAGGGAAATGCCTCTTTTAATAACTCTAGCATATCTGAAAGGCCACATTACTCAATCCATGGAAGGATTTAAACACGTACAACTGAATAGTAAAAATCAGTTTAGTGAAGGTTTCACACCCAGGATATAGTTCTTGTTTGCCTTCCTCTAATAATCTGAAAAATCTCTTAGCATCTTCAGATAGAGTCTCCCTCATCTGTTCTTCCTGCTCTGCCTCACATTATACATTCCTAAAGGTATCATGAAGTAATCCATCAATATCATCACGCATGTTTGAACCTTCATCATTATTGCTTTGGGGAGGTGCATTTCTAGAGGAAAAGCCTTCCCCATGGAAAACCCATTTGGTGTAACCATCAACAAAACCGTTAACCACCAAGTGATGCTCCACCACATTTCTATAGTGCCAATAGCGATTAATACACTTTTTGCAAGGGCATAATATTTCATTTCCCTGGGAAGCTCGTTCAAATGCCTTATCAAGAAAATTGTTCACTCCACGGATATACTCATCTGTCTATCTTAGTAGATACATCCAACTTTTATGTCCATTATCCATTGAAATCCTATACAATCAAATTAAATCAACAAATTAACCAAATAAACATACACATATTAAGATATTGACCAATTTCTTTAAAGGTGAAAACTCAAAAAGAGGAGCAACTGAAGAGAAATGGGATATTTATCTTTATTTGACACATACACATGCACTTTTTTACTGCATATATAAAGTTTTCTTAAGGTGTTTCAACTCATAACTTCATGATTACTAGCAATAACTATTGGAATGTACTATATGTTTATTAGTAGTAAAGTTGTTTACTCTCTATATATGATAATATTTTTGGCTCAGGTATGTTAAGAATATGCAGTGACTTTCTGTTTACTCTCTATATATGATAACTTACAAATGACACAACTAAAGCATCTGAAGAATATTCATTGTTGGTACAAGTAAGAGATGGCTGAATTAGGTGTGCACTTGCAATTAAAATCTTATCAAAGGAATATCTGAAACATGCAAGCCTCGATAACACAATTAATTATTTTCTAGAGGATTCAACTTTATTTCACACACTCTCATTACTATTTTCATCCCCGAGAAGAATTGTGTTGATAAGAAAGTAATCTATGGCAATGTTTTCCTCGTTACCATTTTTTGAACCTTAGCAATATGGCAATTCCTATTCCGCATAATTATTTTTATCACATGAGCATTTTTATTAATTTACTAGTAATAACTATTGGAATGTACTATATTTTTAGAATTGCTGCTAAGTATATAGGGAGACCTATTTCACAACTGCCACCAGTACAGCCTATTCATCTATCATCGCTAAACTTAATGTCCATGTCTAGTTTTGGAGGCATTGAACTAACTGGCCCTACTGCTTCTTATATTTTTCTTTATACCTTGGTGCAAAGAAGTAAACAAACTAGCGAGCAAAAATATTTTTTAAAATATTTAATAAATTCGAAAGCTAACTAGTCTACACGTAAACAAAGAGTCAATCCAGTGGATCGATATAGATGAATCATCGGATTGAATCAACTTGTCTTCTTGTTGTGTTGTTAAAGCAGAGATCTTGCAGACAGGCTGTGTTTTTTGTAAATTTTGTTCATTAGGATTCCATCATTGTGTAAAATTGAAGCAAAGCCTGAGGGATTAATACAGATGTAGTAAAGAATCCTCCCGTTTCCTCTCCCCTCTTGCTTCATCTTAGTTTTTTTGTGTATACTAACAGAAATTGAATATTTATCTATACTATATAAATGATGCCGCTGAGGTGCCACAGGTAGACCAGGTTGGAGAGCTTACCTCATACACCGACTACAGCTACAACTACTCCAACACTCCAGGAGACCTTGGCCTAGTTCATGAGTATGTATACCACTTTGGCTCAAGCAGGATTGCTTCCTCTCACTGCAGCTACATCCCAGGCCGGGGGAGGGGCCCAAACTCCCGCAGCCGTTACACCGGAGCAGCGTGTGCCAGTGGGACAGGTTCCATATGTTTTAGTTATGCCTCCTGCCGCCCCAGCACAGCCCGGAGGTGGACCAGCTGTCTCTGAGGACGAGCAACGTAGATTGGAGAGGTTCAAGAAATATGACCCTCCAGTGTTCAGTGGTTTGGCTTCAGATGATGCATTGGGTTTTCTGGAGGAGTGTCATCGTATTCTTCATACTATGGGGATTGTGGAGACCGGCGGGGTTTCCTTCACTGCTTTTCAGTTTCGTGGGGCCGCTTATGATTGGTGGCGCACGTATGAGTTGGATAGTCCAGAGAAGTCTGCTTCATTGACCTGGATGCAGTTTCAGAGCTATTTTTGAGAGAGTTTGTTCCTCAGAGCCTTAGGGATTCTTGGCGCTCGGAGTTTGAGCGGTTACGACGGGGCTCCATGTCAGTATCGGAGTATGCTATCAATTTCACCCGTCTTGCCAGACATGCACCATCCTTGGTAGCCACGGTCCAGGAGAGGGTGCCGAGATTTATTGAGGGCCTGATTCCGCTGATCCGATCCAGCATGGCAAGAGAGTTGGAGACAGATATATCTTATCAGCAGGCAGTGAGCATTGCCAGGAGGATCGAGAGTATGCTCCCTAGAGAGCGGGGAGAGAGAGAGTCCAAGAGGTCTCGTGATTCGGTCCATTTCTCTCGTGCCCGCACTTCAGCAGTCGGTCGTTTTGGCAGGGGTTATTCCAGTCGACCAGTTCACACAGCTTTGCCAGCAGCCGGTAGCACTCCAGCTCTTTCAGCACCTCAGGAGCCCTATTATGCTCCCCAGTCTCCAGTGCACCTCCTGCGCGGGGTCCTTCCAGGGGTCAGACTAGTGGGGGTGAGGCCGGTCAGTCACAGCCACCGCGTCCTCCCAGAGCTTGCTTTAAGTGCGGGGATACTCGCCACCTGGTTAGGGAGTGCCCCAGGCGTAGGAGGGGAGCACCTCATCAGTCTTCGCAGCCTCAGCGTGGTTCTCAGGGCCAACAGGCTATTATTCCAGCTCCAGTTGCCACTCCACCTGCCCAGCCAGCCAGGGGCAGGGGGTCAGGGGTTCCAGAGGCCGCCCTCGAGAGGGGGAATAGGCCAGATTCTATGCTATTCCTGATCGCGCTGCGGCTGTTGCATCTGACTCTGTTATCACAGGTATTATTATGGTTAGTCACAGGGAGGCATCGGTTCTATTCGACCCTGGTTCCACTTTTTCATATGTGTCTTCTTACTTTGCTTCTCATCCGGGTGTGCCTCGGGATTCTTTGAGTGCCCCCATTTATGTTTCCACTCCGGTGGGTGATTCTTTTGTTGTGGACCGTGTGTATCGGTCGTGTTTGGTTACCATTTGTGGTTTTGAGACTAGAGCGGATCTATTGTTGCTCGGGATGGTCGATTTTGATATTATTCTGGGTATGGACTGGTTGTCGCCCCATTATGCTATTCTTGATTGTCACGCCAAGACCATGACACTGGCTATGCCAGGCATTCCACGTATTGAGTGGAGTGGTAATCTAGATCACACCCCTAGCCGTGTTATTTCCTTTCTCAGAGCTCAGCATATGGTTGAGAAGGGGTGTGCTGCTTATCTAGCCTATGTGCGGGATGTCAATATTGACACTCCCTCTATTGATTTCGTTCCTGTGGTACGTGACTTTGCTGATGTGTTTCCAGCTGATCTCCCGGGCATGCCGCCCGACAAAGATATTGATTTTGCTATTGATTTGTTGCCGGGCACTCAGCCCATTTCTATTTCACCATACCTTATGGATCCTCCTAAGTTGAAGGAGTTGAAGGATCATTACAAGAGTTATTGGGCAAGGGTTTCATTCGACCCAGTGTTTCACCTTGGGGTGCTCCTGTGTTGTTTGTGAAGAAAAAGGACAGTTCTATGCGTATGTGTACTGACTATCGTCAGCTCAACAAGGTTACAGTGAAGAACCAATATCCTTTGCCTCGCATTGACGATTTATTTGACCAGCTACAGGGCGCACAGGTGTTTTCTAAGATTGATTTTCGCTCTGGGTACCATCAGCTGAAGATTCGGGAGCCAGATATCCCGAAGACTGCCTTCAGGACTCGTTATGGTCACTATGAGTTCCTCGTGATGTTTTTTGGGCTGACTAATGCCCCAGCAGCCTTTATGCATTTGATGCACAATGTGTTCAGGCAATATCTAGACTCGTTCGTGATTGTTTTCATTAATGATATTCTAGTACATTCCCGGAGTCGGGAAGAGCACGAGCAGCATTTGAGGATAGTGCTTCAGATTCTGAGGGAGAAGCAGCTATATGCCAAGTTCTCTAAATGTGAATTCTGGTTGAGTTCAGTGGCATTTTTGGGCCACGTGGTGTCAAGTGATGGTATTTGAGTAGATCCGAGGAAGGTGGATGCCGTGCAGAGTTGGCCCAGACCCTCCTCCGCTACTGAGATTCGTAGTTTCCTTGGTTTGGCGGGCTATTACCATCGTTTGGTAGAGGGGTTCTCGTCGATTGCAGCACCTATGACCAGATTGACCCAAAAGGGTGCCCCTTTTCAGTGGACAGATGAGTGTGAGGCGAGCTTTCAGAAGCTCAAGACAACTTTGACTTCGGCCCCTATATTGATGTTGCCTACAGGTTCGGGGTCCTATACTGTATATTGTGATGCCTCATGAGTTAGACTCGGTGCATTATTGATGCAGGACGGTAGGGTGATTGCCTACGCGTCCAGACAGTTGAAGATACATGAGAAGAACTATCCTGTTCATGATCTGGAGTTAGCTGCCATTGTTCACGCCTTAAAGATTTGTCGTCATTACTTGTATGGGGTTCCTTGTGAGATCTACACTGATCACCGGAGCTTGCAGCACTTGCTTAAGCAAAAGGACCTGAATATGCATCATAGGAGATGGTTGGAGCTACTGAAGGACTATGATATTACTATTCTCTCTCATCCGGGCAAGGCTAATGTGGTTGCCGATGCCTTGAGTCGTCGGCCAGAGAGTTTGGGGAGTTTGGCATATCTACCAGCTTCGGAGAGGCCTATGGCGATGGATGTTCATGCTCTAGTCAGGAAGTTTGTTAGACTGGATCTTTTGGAGCCCAGCCTGGTTCTGGCTTGTGTGGTTTCTCGGTCTTCTCTATTTGACCGCATCAGGGAGTGTCAGTTCGACGACCCTCATTTGCTTGTCCTTCAGGATAGAGTTCGGCGTGGCGATGATCGAGATGTTACCATTGGGGATGATGGAGTTATGAGGATGCAGGGGCGTATCTGTGTGCCTAATTTAGATGATCTTCGAGAGCTGATTTTAGCAGAGGCCTATAGTTTACGGTATTCCATCCATCCGGGTGCCACGAAGATGTATTAGGACTTGAGACAGCATTACTGGTGGAGGCGGATGAAGAGGGATATAGTTGATTATGTTTCTAGATGCCTCAACTGCCAGCAGGTGAAGTAGAAGCGTCAGCGTCCGGGTGGATTGATGCAGCAGATTGAGATTCTAGAGTGGAAATAGGAGCGCATCACCATGGACTTTGTATCTGGGCTTCCACGGACTGTTAGGAAGTTTGAATCCATTTGTGTTATTGTGGATCGGCTGACCAAGTCCGCCCATTTTATACCGGTGAGCACTACTTATTCATCGGAGCGACTGGCGGAGATCTATATCAGGGAGATAGTTTGGCGGCATGGTATTCCAGTTTCCATCATTTCAGATAGAGGCACTCAGTTCACTTCACGGTTCTGGAGAGCCGTAGAGCAGGAGTTAGGTACTCGGGTGGAGCTGAGCACAGCGTTTCATCCCCAGACTGATGGTCAGTCCGAGCGCACTATTCGGATTTTGGAGGATATGCTCCGTGCGTGCGTGATTGAGTTTGGAGGTTCATGGGATCACTTCTTGCCACTGGAGGAGTTTGCTTATAACAACAGCTACCAGTCCAATATTCACATGGCACCGTATGAGGCCCTATATGGTATGAGGTGCAGGTCTCCCGTGGGTTGGTTCGAGCCGGGCGAGGCCAGGCTGCTAGGTACTGATATGGTTCAGGATGCAATGGACAAGGTCAAGGTGATTCACGATAGACTTCGTGCAGCCCAGTCTAAGCAGAAGAGTTATGCGGACAAGAAGGTTCGCGATGTGGCGTTTATGGTTGGTAGGCGGGTTCTGCTTCGAGTCTCGCCCATGAAGGGCGTTATGAGGTTTGGGAAGAAAGGGAAGCTGAGTCCTAGATTTATTGGCCCTTTTGAGATTTTGAGGCGTGTTTGGGAGGTTGCTTATGAGTTAGCCTTACCTCCCAGCCTAGCCGGTGTCCACCCCGTGTTTTATGTCTCTATGCTTCGGAGATACCATGGAAACCCGTCGCATGTGATGGATTTCACTTCTGTTCAGCTAGACAAGGATCTGTCTTATGTTGAGGAGCCAGTAGCCATTCTAGACAGGCAGGTCAGGAAGCTAAGGTCAAAGAACATCGCTTCAGTAAAGGTTCAGTGGCGGGGTCAGCCGGTCGAGGAGGCGACTTGGGAGACCGAGCAGGATATGCACAGCAGCAGCCAGTACCCTCATCTCTTCACCACTATAGGTATATTTTCTCTACTCGTTCGAGGACGAACGAATCTTTTAAGTGTGGGAAGATGTAACGACCCGGCCGATCATTTTAGAAAATAACGCCCGGATCCCCAATTTAACTGTTCCCCTAAGTTCTTTTCTACTATTGTGGTTTGTCGGGAGAGTCGGTTCTGAAATTTGGAGTATTTTGGGACACTTAGTCCCTAAATGGAGATTTAAAGTTGGAAAATAGTCCATAGTCGGAACAATATTAAGACGACCTCGGAACGGAGATCTGATGGTTCCATTAGCTCCGTTAGGTGATTTCGGGGTTGGGAGCGCATTCAGAATGTATTTTGGAGGTCCGTAGCTCAATTAGGCTTGATATGCTGAAGTTTGAAATTTAGGCGAATTCGAACGATAGGTGAGATTTTGATCCGGGGGTCGAAATGGAATTCTGACATTTCTGTAGCTTCGTTATGTGATTTTGGATATGTCCGCAAAGTTTCAGATCATTCGGACGTCGTTTGGTCGGGTTTTCGATTGAATGTTAGTTTTGGAAGTTTCGAAGAAACTTAGGCATGAATCCGTGTGTAATTGGTGATTTTGATGATGTTGGACGTGTTTTGAGGATTGGAACAAGTTCGAATAAGGTATTAGGATGTGTTGGCATGTTTGGATGAGGTCCCGGGGGCCTCGGGGTGATTTTGGATGGTTAAACGAGAAGAAAATATGGAAATTGCAGGTTTAGGAGTTCTGCATGTGTTGTTTTCGCCCCTGCGGAAATGGAATCGCAGAGGCGAGTCCGCTGAAGAGGAAATTAGGGCGCAGAAGTGGACTGGAGCGTAGGGGCGGTCCTTGGTCATAAGCGGCATCGCGGGTGCGGGGATGGGGACCGCAGAAGTGGTCATGAGATGAGTTGGGTAATTCCGCAGAAGCGGACAAGCCTTCGCTTAGGCGAGTCCGCAGAAGCGGACTCCTGTTCATAGGTGCGGAGAGTTCCGGAGGAGCGGACTTTTGTCCGTAGGAGCGGCCTTGCGGAAGCGGCTTTAGGCTCGCAGAAGCGGATTGGGCCAGCCAGGCCTGGGATTTCGCAGAAGCGACAAAGTGTCACGGAAGCGGATCCGCAGAGGCGGAAAATAGTCCGCAGAAGCGAAAATCGCAGAAGATTAATTGTATCAGAAGTTAGAAAATTTCATAAACATTTCACACATTGGGGTCTCGGCTTAAGAGGCGATTTGGGCAATTTTTGAGGGAGAATCAACTATGGACTCATCTTATGATTAGTATTGATAATATTATGCAATTATATCATGAAAATGGAGGAATTTGGGGTAAATTGTGGAGGGTTTAGCCCTAGGCTTGAACTTTAGAAAATCAAGGTTTTGAATGGGAAAATGGAATCCGAATTTGGTAAATCTTATATGCTTAGACTCGTATTGAGACGAGGGTTCCGAATATGTAACTTTCATAATTTTTCAATAAGCGTACTGAAAGTCGGGTTTTGGCAACTTATGGGTTTTGGTGTATTTTGAGTTGTTTTGACTGGGTAATGCCCAATTGGCCTATATCGATATGATTCTATTGATTTTTATCAGATACTACACCTGTGGAGGCCGACATTTGCGGCAAGAGAGTTGTCTCTTAGCGGTTTTGTACCGGAGTTGAGGTAAGTGGCTTGTCTAACCTCGTGTGGGAGAACTTTCACCCCTAGGATATTATGTGATAGTTTAAATGCCTTGTACGAGAGGTGACGGGCGTGTACATACGCTGGTTGTTTTGACACATACTATACTTGAATTGTCCGATTAGTGATATTCCTGCTCTTAGCTGATTTAATCGATACTCTTGCCCGGTATTAGCTAGAAAAGCATGATTAGATAGGATTTTACTGTCTAGTTGCCTAATTGTCTTACTTGAAGTTCTTGAAAATTGTTGGCACTAGTTTCGGTGAAGTTGTAGTTAAGCACGTTATATTCTCTATGTGTATTTCTTTATTTGCTGTGTTTGGGGACTGTGGGTTCGATTCCCGGAGATCCCAGGACTGCGGATTCGATTTCTGGAGATCCCGAGTTATTGAGATATAGAATGCGGGTTCGATTCTCGGAGATCCTGAGTTATTGAGATATGGACTGCGGGTTCGATTCCGGAGATCCTGAGTTATTGAGATATGGACTGCGGGTTCGATTCCCGGAGATCTTGAGTTGTTGAGATATGGACTGCGGGTTCGATTCCCGGAGATCCTGAGTTATTGATATATTTTTGAGATATGTACCGCGGGTTCGATTCCCGGAGATCCGGAGATTTACTGAGACATGGGCTGCGGGTTCGATTCCCGGAGACTCAGGGGTACTGTTAATGGGACTATGGGTTCAATTCCCACAGGTCCTGGACTTGTTAATTGAGTTTTATTACTTTTTGTTAGCTTAATTGTAGACGGTTGTAGCAATCTCTTTGTTGTTGTTATTTCAGAATTATTATCATTCAAACTGCTTATTATTGTTACTATCATTTTGTTATTGTTTTCTCTTAGTAGGGCCCTGACCTTCCTCGTCACTACTCCATCGAGGTTAGGCTTGGCACTTACTGAGTACCGCCGTGGTGTACTCATGCTACTCTTCTGCACACTTTTGTTGTGTAGATCCAGGTACATCAGGTCAGGCACATACCAGGTGATTCAGCAGCTCTTGGGAGACCTCGAGGTATGATCTGCTACGTCCGCGGATCCGGAGGCCTTCCTTCTATTCTGATAGTATTAGTAGATGTTTTCCTTATTTTCGTTGTTAGATACTCTTTACACATCGAGCCACAGTTGTATATTCTCTTTTAGTCAGTGTTACCCGTGGGATTCCGGGTCTTGGTGGTGTTTTATACAGTGTAGTTGACGGGTGTATGTGCCAAGCGACACGGATTATATTCCTTTTTATATTATTTTTCCGCTATTTCTTATTTAATGTTCATAAACTTGTATATTCCCCAACGTGTTAGGTTTACCTAGTCGTGGGGACTGGGTGCCATCACGACATGTTCACGATTGGTGAACTAGGGTCGTGACAAAACAACTCAAGCTTCATTCGTGATTCCAAGTCAAAGCAACATAGACATATGAACATACCTCTTAAGCAAACCAAGTAATAGGAACAGTTTTTAGTAAAGAGCAGCAACAAACGAGCGACAACAACCACGAATTCGAGCTTCAATAGCCCCTTAGATCCATGGGAGAGGACTCTGAAATTTGAAAATTTAGCAAACAATTTCTTCTCCAAATGTGATTCGAAATTCCAGTTCTCTTTTTCTTTAAAGTGAAATTTCAAAACTCCATTTTTGGATTTTTCTCAGCTTTTGTTTCAGATCTGGTGCTCTATTTTAGATGTGTTTGTCGGTGGTATTAGAGAGGAAGGAGAAAGGAAGGATTATGTGGGGGAGTTTAGAGAGAGATCAGTGAGAGGAGTGAAATGAGAGGAAAAAGTAAGGTCTGGTCTTTGGTCTCTGGTACTCTGCGCCGGCGGATATTAGGTTTATGTGAAAAAAAGAAGAACAAGAAGGAGGGTACTGGTAGGGGCGGGTATCGCGCGCAGGGGAAAGTGCCAAAATGACTTAGTGTTATTTTGGCGGGTGTAATAAATTTCAGGAGGGAAATTTAGAAGGGAAAAAGTAACAGTTCCATTAGAAATATTTTTAATGAAAGTGTTCCCGTAGATAATTTTATTGGAACGGTTCACATAACCGTTGCTCCAGATACATCTATGGCAACTTTTATTTTCCTATTGCAACGGTTCTACCGTTAAAGTGTGCCGATATAAAATCTAAATGCTATCGTAACAGTTGTAACCGTTGATATATAGGTACTATGGCAACGGTTGTTAAACCGTTGCTAAAATAAGTGTTTCCATAGGCCCATTTTCTGGTTGCTAAAATAAGTGTTTCCATAGGCCCATTTTCTGGTAGTGGATCACATCGCCTTATTGTGACTGTGATGGTTTTTACCAATAAGACTCTCTCATTTCATTCCTCTGAACTCACATCGCCTTATGGTGCCCGTGAGGGTTTTCACCAATAAGACTCTCTCATTTTAATTTTATTATTTTCTTCATCTTCCAATACCTGAGTGTTGTCCATAGCATGTCTTTCCTCACCTACTTGTACTGCCATTTTCTTGAAATTAATCAGAAGGTCTTTCTTTGAACCGTAATGTGGCTTTTGGATGGGTTTTAGAAAGAAAGGTATAAAGGCTCAAATTTTCAATCTTGGGTTTCAAAATTACAACTTTCGGAATCATATTCTCCACAATGATCATAACTTCTGCCCCAGTTTCAATCTTTGGGGAACCTTGGACTTATGTTTTCATTTCTTTGTTGAGATTGAAATCAAGTTAAAAGGTTAGGTATAATGCACGCATGCCAAGTCAAGAAAATGACTTCCTTACTTTTCATTCGTAGTAGTCTTAATGACTAGTAGTTTGAAGCCTTAAGAAAGCGATTTTTTTTCGGCACTCACTTCCTTCGTCTTAAGTCAAGTTCAGTTCTGTTGTGACTGAACCTCAGTGAGGCTACCTACGTACCCTTTCGGGATCAAGTCAAAACGTATTTCGGATTATAAGATCGCTTTGTTGTTGAGATGTTCACTTCTTCCAAATTGTCTTCTTATGCATTTTTTCTTTTCTTTTCTTTTGCCATTTTTCATATCTTTTCTTTGTTTTCTTCATTTCTCTTTTTTTTTCTCTTTTTTTTCTCTTTATATTTTCCAACTTTTGTCTCTTTTTTTTCATCTTTTGCTTTTCTTCTTTTCTTTAACATTTCATCATCCCGTTCTTGACTTCTTTGTTGATTCTGAAAGAGGCTTATGAAAGAATAAAGTAATAAGGCTCAAAGGGATAGCAATGTATAAAGTGTTTAGATAGCGAAATAAAATTCCTTCATCATTTCAATTTCAAAAATATGACAAATACAATTATATACATGAAAGAAATCATACATAATATCTTTTGACTACGTCAGAGTTGATGGCCATCTTTACGCATTTTCCTTCTACGTCTATCAAATATAATGCTCCATTAGACAACACCCGAGACAACAAATGGACCTTGCCAATTAGAAGCGAACTTCCCTTTTGCCTCTGCCCAATCAGGTAAGATGCGCCTTAACACCAATTGTCCGAATTTAAATTTTCGCGGACGTACTTTCTTATTATATGCTCTGGCCATTCTTTGTTGATACAGTTGTCCATGGCATATCGCTGCCAGTCTTTTCTCATCAATTAAACTCAATTGTTCTAGCCGAGCTTTTACCCATTCATCATCATCAATCTCTGCCTTCGCAATGATTTGAAGGGAGGGTATTTCGACTTCTGCAGGTATCACTACCTCCGTGCCATACACCAATGAATAAGGGGTTGTACCTACTGACGTGCGAACGATAGTGCGATATCCCAACAAAGAAAAGGGTAATTTCTCATGCTATTGTCTTGATCCTGCCAACATTTTCCGAAGGATTTTCTAGATATTCTTATTTGCTGCTTCGACTGCTCCATTCGCCTTGGGACGATATGGTGTGGAATTGCGATGCATAATTTTAAACTTTTGACATGTCTCTGTCATCAAATGATTGTTAAGGCTGGCCCCATTATATGTAATAATCACCTTTGAAATTTCGAAACGGCAAATGATATTTGTATGTACAAAATCAACCACTGCCTTCTTTGTTATCGCCTTGAATGTCTTTGCCTCCACCCATTTAGTAAAATAATCAATGGCAACCAGAATAAACCTGTTCCCATTAGATGCTACTGGCTCTATTTGTCCAATGACATCTAGGCCCCAAGCAACGAAAGGCCACTGTGCTAACATCGTATGCAACTCATATGGTGGAGAATGAATCAAATCTCCATGTATCTGGTATTGATGACATTTGCGCACATAGCTGATACAATCTCGTTCCATAGTAAGCCAATAATATCTAGCTCTGAGTATTTTCTTTGCTAGCACATACCCACTCATGTTGGGTCCAAAGACTCCTGCGTGTACCTTAGCCATAATTGCGGTAGCCTGCTTTGCGTCTATACATCTTAGCAAACCCAGATCTGGGTTCCTTTTGTCCCATCCACTAAAGAAGAATCCACTCACCAATCATCTTATGGATTTCTTATGAACTCCTGCAACTTGTGCCGGATATACCCCCATTCTAAGATACTCTTTAATGTCGTGGAACCATGGTTCACCATCAAGTTCCTCTTCTACTGTATTACAATAAGCATTCTGATCACGAACTTAGATTTGTAATGGGTCCACATAAGATTTATCTAGGTGGTGTAACATAGATGCTAGAGTGGCTAGAGCATCAACAACTTCATTATGTATTCTCGGGATATGCTTGAATTCCATGGACTGAAACTATTGGCATAGTTCATGTAGACATTGCCAGTATAGTATGAGTTTTAAATCCCCTGTTTCCCATTCTCCTTGAATATGATGTACCAAGAGATTCGAGTCACCCATAACCAAAATCTCATGAACACCCATATCTGTAGACATTCTCAATCACATTATACAGGATTCGTATTCAGCCATATTGTTAGTACAAAAGAAACGAAGTTGAGCGGTAACAGGGTAATGCTGACCTGTCTCTAAAATAAGCACAACTCCCATTCCAACACCTTTATTATTAATAGCTCCATCAAAATATAACTTCCAACCTGACTTTTCATCTTGTTCCAATTCTTCAATATTCAATGCTTCTATATTAGGGATTCATACTCGTCATCAACTGTATTTTCTGCTAAGGGAATGGCAACTGCTTGCGCTTACATTGTAGTGCGAGTTACATAAACAATATAAAACTCTGTGAGTAGAATTTTCCATTTAGAAAGCCTCCCTATAGGCATAGGCTTCTGAAAGATGTACTTCAACGGGTCCAACCGGGATATGAAATAAGTGGTATAAACTGACAAGTAGTGCTTCAATTTCTATGCCACCCAGGTCAAAGCACAACACATTCTTTCCAACTGAGTATATTTTACCTCGTAATATGTGAATTTCTTGCTAAGATAGCAAATTTCCTACTCATTCGTTCCTGTTTCATCATATTTCCCCAATACAGCCGAATGAATTATCCAATACTGTCAAATAAAGGATCAAAGGCCTTCCTGGCTCTAGAGGAACCAATACAGGCGGATTGCCTAGGTATTCCTTGATTTTATCAAATGCAGCTTGACATTCATCAATCCATTTCACTGAAGCATCTTTCTTTAGCAATCTGAAAATAGGCTCACAAGTCGATGTAAGCTGAGCAATAAATCTGTTGATGTAGTTCAACCTACCGAGCAAACTCATCACATCTGTATTGCTCTTTGGCGGAGGCAACTCCTGAATAGCCTTGATTTTGGATGGGTCTAGTTCAATACCATGCCGGCTCACTCCTGAAGGTACCCCAAAAGCACATTTTGCTGGATTGAGCTTGAGATTGTATCTCCGAAGCCTATGGAAAAACTTCCTCAGGTCTTTAACATGGTTGTATTGCTTCCTGGACTTAATAATGACATCATCCACATAGACTTCAATTTCTCGATGTATCATGTCATGAAACATGGTAGTCATTGCCCTCATATATGTTGCTCCAGCATTTTTCAGTCGAAACGGCATTACCCTATAATAGTATGTTCCCCAGGGTGTAAAAAATGCCATTTTTTTCTGCATCTTCCTCGTCCATCAGGATCTGATGATAACTCGCATACAATCCACAAAAGAACCAATCCTATGTTTGGCTCAATTGTCAATTAATATGTGGATGTTTTGCAATGGAAAATTATCCTTCGGACTTGCTTAGTTGAGGTCTCGATAATCAACACACACCCTAGTTTTTCCATCTTTCTTCAAAATCGGTACAATATTGGCTAACCAGGTGGGATATTTGGTGACCCGTATAACCTTTGCTTCAAAATGTTTATTGACTTCCTCTTTTATTTTCACACTGATATCTGTCTTGAATTTCATCAATTTTTGCTTGATGGGCGGGTATTCCGAGTAAGTGGGCAATTTATGGACTACCAAGTCGGTACTTAGCCGTGGCATATCATCATATGACCATGCAAATAAATCTTTGTATTCATGCAGCAATTTTATCAAGTCTTCCCTGAGTGAGGATTTCAAATGGACACTTGTCTTTGTTTCCCAAATGTTTTCCTCATCCCCCAAATTAATGAACTTCGTCTCATTCAAGTTTGGTTTGGGTTTTTCCTTATATTGGCTCAAATCTTTACTAATTTCTTCCAAAACTTCCTTGTCATCATACTCCGCCTCATTATCACATTCAATTTCTTGTATTACTATTTGATTATCAAGACTGGGCTGGGAATTCCTTATGCATGACACATCATTGAAATCAACATAAAATGGATTGTACAAGAAAAGAAAAGAAAATAAAATAAGGCTATCAGGAATCGAGAAAGAAAGAAATTGCATTTCATTAAAATTTCAAAAGATAACAAGGCCTGACACGTCCAATTGAACGGATTATAGAATCTGTATTACAGCCTTGAAAAAAAATAGATTAAAAATGAAACATCAAAGCTAACTATCACAACTCCCTTCTAATCGGAAAAGGAGTAGTTTCCCAGTTATTCATCTTGGTTTGGGATCCAACAAATTGGACATCCATTTTACTTGTGCCCTCAGCCGCTTCTACCATGTTCACATCTTCAATTATCTTTTCAAATCTTTTAAGCAACTCTCTATCTGGTTTTATCTCTGCAAAGCTGGGCATGATCGTCGTTAGACGCGTTTTTGTACCAGGCCTAACGAATGAATGGGAGAGTTTAGGGATAGGCTTAAGGAGGGCCCAACCTTTCTTTTTTAGCTTTCGGGCTCTTTTTATGTCAGCAATGGTCGGCTTAAAACCCAACCCAAAAGGGTCAATGATTCCCGGAAGAGACACTGGCTATGTGATTCCCTGTAGTGCAGCTCCTAATCATTTCCCAGGGAGAAACCCGTTTTTCAACATCTCTGTAGCAACCATAACTAATGTGGAAGCTATTAGTCACCAGAACATGCTCACCTTTAGGAATTTTATCAACAGATATAGTATCCACCACTTGGTATACCCAGGGGCCTTTATCGCCCTCAATTTCTTCAAAAGGGGTGATGGTGCTGCAGGAATTGTCTGCACCATGAACCACTATTTCTTGGCGGACCCATTCAAACTTTACCATCTGATGGAGTGAGGAAGGTACAGACTTTGCTGCATGAATCCATGGTCAACCAAGTAGGAGATTGTAGGATATAGCAACATCCAAGACTTGAAATTCCATTGTAAACTTTAATGGTCCGATAGTAAGCTCCAATTTGATGTCTCCAATAGTGTTCTTTCCTCCTCTATCAAATCCACGTACACCAATATTGTTCATATGGTTTCTTTCGTGATCAATCTTGAGTTTTCCCAGAGTAGACAAAGGGCATATATTGGCACTCGACTCGTTATCAATCAACATGCAGGTCACTACCGAATCTTCACATTTCACAGTAAGATATAAAGCCCTATTATGCTCCGTTCCTTCTATCGGCAGTTCGTCGTCTGAGAACATCACCCTGTTTACCTCAAAGATTTTACTTGCGATCTTTTCAAGATGACTCACTGTAATCTTCTCAGGCACATGAGCCTCATTCAGGATTTTCATTAATGTACTACGGTGTTCATCAGAGTGAATCAACAAGGATAGCAGGGATATTTGCGCTGGCATCTTTCTCAATTTCTCCACTATCTAATAGTCCTGTGCTTTCACTTTTTTCAAAAATTCCTCGGCCTCTTCCTGAGTAACAACTTTCTTTATATTGGCCGGATTATCTCTGGTGAGTTTTGCTTTTCTTAACTCATCGGGAGCAAAGCACCTCCCCGACCTGGTCAATCCGTGGGTCTCACAAATTCCATCTTTAATCTCCTTTACATTATACATGACGGTCACCTTGTTGTAATTCCATGGCACAACTTTAACGTTCACAATGGGCATTTGAGTAACCGGTTTGATAATGACCGGCTCTATTTGTGCCCCTTTCACAGTCAACACATGCTTTTTACTTGCTCCTATAATTATCACCTTCACTGGCTCAGGCTCTGCTACCACGACTGGCTCATCCACTACTTCCTTGATCACCGCTTTCTCACCCATTACTTTCTCCTCTATCTTTTCTCTGCTTGCCTTAATCATCATTATATCTTTTCTTGCAACCTCCCCCTTGTATCACTTCTATCATATTGGCCTCATGATGAACATGTAGGGGAGTTTGTGTGATAATGGGAGCCTCGAGAGCCTGAACTTCATTCTTCTTGAATCAATAAGCTTATCTATTACGGTCTTCAGATGCCAACACTTTTTAGTGTCGTGTCCTTGAGCTCCCGAACAGTACTCACAAACAACAGACTTGTCCAGGTTCCTCGGTGGTGGGTTAGGGATTTTGGATTCAATGGGGTCCAGGATTTCGAGCTGCCTCAGTCTATGAAAAAGACTGGTGTATGACTCACCCAAGGGAGTAAATGTTTTCTTCTTTTGCATTCTATCATTCCTAACTCCAGGATTACGGCGAAAACCTATTCCTCTAGGATTTATAAATATTTTGGGTGGTGGGTATGTGTTCTGAGTGTGGTAGGTATTATGAGGTGCTGGTGCTCGCTTTGAAGTAGGCGGTGGTGGGTAGGTTTGAGCATGATGTACAGAAAATTGTGGAATAGGAGGAGGGTAGTAGTGTTGTGGTGGGCCATATGGTGCTGGTGAGTAGGGTTGATGATTTGGCCGAGGTTGATGGTAGTATGGATTAGGATTCCTGGACCACGATCTCCCTTCTACAACTGCCACCTCTTCTTTCTTCTTTTTCCCAAGAGCTCCACCGGTGCCTGTTTGAATTGCCTGGGTCGTAGCATTTATGGCTGAATAGCTCATAATCTTATTTGATCTTAACCCTTCCTCAACTATGCTCCCCATCTTAACTACTTCGTTAAATGTTTTCGCAATGGCTGATACTAAATGCTTGTAGAATATTGGTTCCAAAGCGTGTAGAAAATAGTCTACCATCTCTCCTTCCTTCATAGGTGGGTCTACCAGAGCAGCTTGTTCTCTCCACCTGAAGCCGTATTCCCGAAAACGTTCTCCTAACTTCTTTTCTATCTTTGTCTGTGACTGCCTATTTGGAACGATCTCCAAGTTGTACTGGAAATGATTAGCGAATGCTTGGGCCAGGTCATCCCAAATAAACCATCTATTGTAGTCTTGCCTGATGTAACAATCTAGAGCCGATCCGCTAAGACTTTGGCTAAAATAAGCCATGAGTAACTCTTCTTTTCCACCAGCACTGTGCATTTTGCTGCAGAAGCCCCTCAAATGCGCTACTCGGTCATCGTGACTGTCATATAGATCAAATTTTGGTAGCTTAAAACCTGATGGTAGCTGTACCTCACGGAATAGACATAAGTTTTTAAGCTACGCTCACTTGACCTCCTAGGCCTTGCATGTTCCGGAATGATTGTTCAAGACTTTTCATCTTTCTGATCATCTCTTCCTGTTCAGGATTTTTGGATGGTTTTTCCTCTTCGGCCATGTCGATGAGAGGAGTATAGGAATCGTTCTATCGGAAAGTAGGTTCCGGAGGGTAATAATGATTGTCTTGGACGTGAAATAATGGTTCACTGGATGATTTGTGTAATGTGGCTGGTCGAGGGGCCATATGTGGGGGAGCGACATATGGTAGTGTTGGTGGAATTTGTTTGGGAAGTGGTGGTGGTGCTTGTGAGGTAGTTGCATAGTAAGGTGGGTATGTGAGGTAAGTAGAGGATGAGTTTACGGTAGGTGGGTCCTGTGCTTGGACCGGTAGAGGGATATAAGCATGATTGACTAGGTATGTGGGTAAAGGTTGTCCCTTCTCCCACGCTTGGTACATCTCAGCCATCTACTACTTGAGCTTGTACATCTCTTCTTTCATACTGCCCACGTCTACTACCTCTTCTTCCCGGGTTGTATCCACAACTGTAGCCTCAGTCTCCTGAGTGATTGCCTTTGTCATATCCTTAGAACGAGTGTTGTAATGATTGGTTGCTAGAATGCTAGCTACTTACCACCTATCTATTACCCAATAACAACAATACTCGTTAGCGGTTAGGCCACAAAAAGTCACATGTTGGGAGCACAAACACAATTTTGCTTGGCTATAAGCGTCCTCCCGGCCTTATTATTTTATTGTTGTCTTTTCTCATTTTGCCAATTCTTTTGTTTTGGATTTTTCTTCTTACTTTTATTTTATAACTACCAACGTTCCTTTTTTTCTTTTCTTTGGTCGATCCTGCATTTGCCTACCACATATGTACTTAAAGAAAAAGAACATCAAAGATTATGAATACAAATTTTTGGGATTTTCAATTTATTAATAACCAACATTGATTACAAAGATATACTCTAAGATGATAATTATACTACAATTCTCTAATAATGCAAAAAATGAAAAATACAGACTCAAAATGCATAACCTGAAAATATATTAAAGATCCTAGTTCCCGCGGGACATCGTTCGGTCTCATTGTGGGCCTATATGCAAGTACCCTTTGGATTTTGTCTAAATCACCCATTATTTACTTTACGAATATCATTGCTGAGGCGAAGAATATGGTCTGGGTCATATCTTCACATATCTGGCATTTCCGAGTGATATAATGAGCAATGTTAACAATTCTCTCTTTAATCATTCCTTTTTCTTGAAGCAACCTTCCTGTTTGTTCGGCACGAGCATCCAGAGTTTGTTGGATTTTATCTTGAAGCAGCTGCAGTTCCATGTCTAATCATGTCATGGCCATATAGCAATGTTCTCTTTCCATGCTAAACTCTTTTACTTGTTTGCTAATTTTGACCTCGGTAATGACAATCTTTTTCCTCAACCGAGAAACTTCGACATTATGTTCTTCTTTCAATTGTTGGATCATACGAGCCCTTTTACTAGCCAATTTCTTTCTAACCATAATCAATTCTTTTTCGGCTTTATCCAGGTCAAAACTATAATCGTTCACCTTTCGCTGCAAATTATCAATCAATTTTTCAGCCCGGCATTCCGAATAGGGGTTTCAGTTGCTGAGAATTTGAGCTTTTAGGTCCTCATTTTCTTTAACCTTTTGCTTCTTTTCACCCTCATCAGCTGCTATTTGCACACTATTTTCAAACTTGAGATCTTGAACTTGTTTTTCTAGCATACTGATTTTTGCTCGGTACTCGTTTTCCTTAGCCAACCAATCCCATTACTCTTTCATAGCTCGACAAATTCTTGGATGTGAGGTCTCTTTGCTGGTCTTTCATGCTCACAATATCTTTTATACCATGCGAAGTAACCAGGTGACACTTCACCCTTGGCCCGATCCCTTGCACAGGTTTCTCATTTCAAACATTGACACTCATTCCAAATTTGACGGACTTTTTCTTAAGGAAACTGCCCGTCAGGACTAATCTCTATTACTTGAGTGCTGAGGTCTCCATCTTTTTGCACTATTTGATATCTTTCGAGTTGTCGTAAAACTTGATATGGAGCGTGGGGATGAATACTTCTAAGCCCCATTAAGAGAAAGTACGATCCTTCTGCCGGCATATATATAATTTCATTGACGGGTAGCCACCCGAATGCCCATTCTATCTGGCTAGCAGTAATAGATCGAAAGTATGTGATCCGGCCCTTAAACCATTTTGGCAACTTGACCCCTTTTATCCTCGTGTAAAATTCTTCTATGCAAGTCCTTTTCGAAGATCCATAACTCAAAAATTGAGGACGGTGGCATAAGTGCTCGATCATCCACATTTGTAATAGCAAACTGCATCCCTCGAAGAAATCTACTCCGATTTTACAAGCTGTGAGGGCACGAAAGATATCAGCTACTATCATAGGCGCCAAAGTACTATTATCCTATTTGAGGAGAGTACTGACAACTCCGTCAATTCTTATGTCGATGTTCCTGTCTTTCCTTGGAAATACTATTAAACCCAAAAAGGCCACCATGAAAGTAAAACACCTATGTTCCTCCTATTTTACCAGGTTTTCTTTGCTGCAGAGTTTGTTTGCCGGGTTATTAAAACCTCCGATGTGACCATATCTATGGTATATGAAATTCATAGTGCAGAACCCATGGGCCAAATCTTCATTATGGACGCTTCGGCCTATTTTCATGGAATCCAGGAATCTCTGAGCGGTGACGACTCTTAGAGCAATAGGATATTCGTTTTTTAGGGAGACCTCATCTTTCTCAATATAACTATCAATCTCTTCTAGTGTCGGAGTGAGTTCGAAGTCTGAGAAATGGAGCACATTGTGTGCGGGGTCTCACCAGGTGACCAAGGCTCGAATGATGTCTCCCCTAGGTATAATATCAAGCAACCCAGTAAGAAATTTCAAATATTTCTTGACCGAAATCATTCCACCATAGACGCAACTCCAAAGGGATTTTATTCATTAATGAAAAAGGTTCATTTTGCATTGTGCTCATCCTGCACATTTATTAAAGGTGATTTAATCGCATATTATTTTACCCAAAAAGATAAAATATATTTTCAAAATTTTTCTTTTTGAAAAACAAAAAGTCCCCATTTGAAAATACGGCATTTCAGCACTTCAACCGAAGATTTTAGGGTTATACTTATTATATTAGGGACAATGACTCAAAAGTGGACATCTCTGCACAAACAGCCCTCCGGCGCCCTCTCGGGACATTTGACTATTTTGTCAAAATGGCATCACTTTGATTTATTCAACATTAACATTTTTTGGTTGTTTTTTTTGTAAAAGGGGTGGTTGGACCCGTCAAGGGTTTCCTACGTATCTGGCCTAGTGGTGAGCATCAAACCAGCATAGTTCGGTCAAATTATTTGTAGACCAACTATTTTAATTGTGACAAAATTTCCTCACAATTTCAACAGAGTTTCATTAGTTTCGGTTCCTTCTAAAATTACTATTCTTCTCTTTTTTTTCCCTCAATTGTTTAGCTGGTCAGCATAGTGGCCCAAGACAAATAAATGCAATATATAATCATGCTCGGTCTTTTCATATTCAGGTCACCTGTCCTAGATAGACCTAACCCCTGTGTTGAGTCCCTTAAGTAAGATATGATGCAAATAATCGTCCTAATTCTAGTCTCAATATCCTGGGTTTTATTGGTTCTAGACTGTGCACCTGAGCGGACAACTCGAGTCGAGGAGGGGGCTACGTACCGGGGACCCGTGGGATCATCCGGCTTAGTAACGTGTCCGGCCTATTTTCTTATTTTTGGTATTGACATTAACAGAAAGGGGAGTCTCAACCAGTAAGCACATCCCTGGAGGTAAGAAGAGAAGGGTTTTCGGCACAATTTTTATATACAATTCACGTAATATCAAAGTGGTAAACATATAGCACATTGATCAAAAACATGTAGTGAGATCAGATATGATAAAAAATAGCAATTTAACTGAGCTCAAATTCTTAAACCCTGAACCAAAGTTCTGGGTTTCTTTTCCTCAGCAGAGTCGCCAGAGCTGTCACACCTTCTTTTTTCATATGCTACTTTACCCGCGAGGGCGTAGTGGAGTTTTTCCAATTCAAGGACAGTCGAAACAAGATTAGTTATTTAAGTTTTCAAAGTCGCCACTTGAGAATATAATGGTGTCCCAAGTCACCGGTTTAATCCCGAACTGAGGAAAGTTTGACTCTATTACAGTCTGCGAACTAGATATCCGGATAAGGAATTCTGTTAACCCGGGAGAATGTGTTAGGCACTCCCGAATTCTGTGATTCTAGCACGGTCGCTCAACTGTTGTATTTGCTTTTATCTGATTCCAATTATATGTTTTTAATTATGTGCATTAGTGTCCCGCTTTTCAATTTCAAAGAATTGCAACATCGTGAAAATGCATTCCATAACCACACCGTACCAGTACCTTGTGGCTTTAGATACATTTCGACTTCGTTGAGAGTAGAATTTGGGTCACATAAATGTGCACCCGTACTTAAGAATGTATATTAAAATTGTGCCTACGGTATATATTTCTTAATACTTTGGGAAAGACCGTGAAATTAGCTAAGCGGTCCTTCCGGGTCTATAAATATTATAACAATTATTTGAGGGCCCCGTGTATTTTAGCTTATAACGAGGCTCATCTCATTGTATTTTTTAGAGGTCAAACCTAGGTTGTGCTATGTTTTCTAGCACTGTTTTTTTCCATAATTAACATAACCATAGTGCAGTTGTGTTGTGTATTTCATTCACATCCAGGCTACTATATGTTTTGGGCCTAGAATTCGGGCTAATATAAAATAAATGCACAGAAGTGCACAAGGCTAATGGAAGCCCAATTACAGAATCAATTCTTATGGGCTTAGAAGCTATCGTAATTGAATCTAGCTTCTTCTGCCTGATTACGTTCAAATTATTAACCAAATTCAAAACAGGTTCAAACATTCTTTATCAAACTAATTATATATGAACACGAGTATTACGATTTTTGATATCACAATTTAACTAAAATTTAATACTGATTTCTATTCGTATATTAATGTCTAGTTACCAAATTGTCTCAGTCTAATTTTATTATTAGAGATATGTGTTCATTCAGGTGCAGAACTATATAATTTTTCATTCAACTGGAAATACTATTCTAACTTTTAACAGACATGTTCAAACTAAATCCTTGATTTATTTCGTATTTTTGAATCTCTATTTCATATCAGGCTCCTGAACTAAATACGAGTTTTAAAACTAATTTAACTTAGAACTATAAACGAAATGTAAATCTAACTACTTCATCTCTTTCTCATTAAAAATTACTGATTCATGATTTAACTAACAAAAGTACTACATTTCTAATTTAAGAACAAACGAAAATTTACAAGTCATTCAGCTAGATTGTAGCAGTTTCCGAATCTGTGACCTAGGTGATCATTTTTATTTTGTTGTGCTTAGTATTATCCTATATTAACATCTAAACTAACTACTCTACATAATCATTATATTCAATTTAGAGTTTATACAGTCCAAGTCCATAATATACACAAAATCCTAACGAACTACATAGATCTAAAGTATTCTATAGCTATAAGATGTACATAATTAAAAATAATAGAAGACTGATGAATATTTCATATCTTCAAATCTTTAATTACATCCTTGAAGATCAGAAGTGTTCCCTGGTCAAATTGAAATAAAACTCGATGAGTTCTAAGGTGATAAGGAAGAAGAAGATCAGCGAAATGCAGGAATCTAAGCGACTACCGCAATAACACCACAATATCACAGCAACAGACTTGAAATCACGATTAAAACCCAACAGCTTCAACCAAACAGTGCAGAACAGTAGACGAAAAAGACCAGGACTCAAGAGTTCTCTACTCGAATTGCAATTAAACCAATGAAACAGTAGTAGAACACAATTTCTATGTATTTTAGACTTATCAAAATTTTGAACCTTTTTAATTGTGGCCTAAGGAGGCCTATTTATAGAGCAAAATAGGAGGGAAATTTAAAATTGATATTCAGATTTCTCACCCCTGCTGTTTCAACTTATTTTTCAGTTTAATCCATACATTTTAACCGTGAATGCACTAGAACCCCTGATAGAAGGTTCTAGTGGCATCCACATTGTTCCAATTACCTTTAAATGTCTTTACTATCCTCTCTTGCTATTAGTTTCTACTTATTTACCCTTTTAGTATACCTAAGATACCCTTTATTGTTGAACTAGTTACATAAGAGCCAGGAAGCTTTGCCTTTTATACCCCTACCCCTTTTGTTTAATTGCAGAATACCATTTCATCCCTTCCTCTTTAACCCATATGCTTTACTTCTATTTACCCGTCCAACACTTTAATCAATCAGACCCTTAAAGTCAAAATTGAATTACACATATAGCCACTATTAAACAGTATTAAAAACATAGTCAATTTAAGACTAAGTAACAAAGTCTAGGTTGCAGAAATAACCAATATCTAGACGATTTTACAGATATAGCCATATTACGACTAATTACCCAATTAAACTTTTAATTAATCAGAAGTTCAGAAAAGTCAAAAGTCAAAATTGCATTGCAATGATAGCCAACATTAGACAGTCTTACAGATATAGCCATATTATGATTAAACACTCAATTAACACGACTCAGAGGAACAAATTGATAATAGGTTGAATCCAATTAACAAAACACTCAATCACGAATTTATATCTATCAAGTAAGAACCCTAAGTGGCTACAAAGCATGTGATTTACTAGTGACCTTAATCAGAAAAGAGAACATATAGCATGTGGATCCATAGTCGATTTCATGATTAAGTACAAACAAAGAGAACTTTGAGCATGCAACAGACTCAGGATAGCAAGAAACCAACAAATAATAAAGACAATAAGAAACAAGTATACATGGTAGAGAAAATAAGGGTTTTTGGGTACTTAGCTTTTTTTTGTGTTTTCCTTTTCCTTTTTCTTTCTTCTTTGTCTTCATTTTTCTTTTCTTGTTCTTGATTTTCCGGCATTAGGAGTCCATAAGCCCTTTTATTGGATTTGGGACTCTGAATAGACTCTTTGAGTCTTATTTTTGTAATAAAGATCTTTGGAGGAGGCTAGGGGTTTGATGGGGGTAGTTTTGGGGTTAAGTGTATCCGCCGGAGTAGGGTTCCGACGAGATACTTTTCAATATTCGACGAGTATGAGTCTCATTTGAAGGAACCTAGGTAGATGGGGTGAAAGAGGAGTTCATGTTGGTTCAGGGGTGTTAATAGTAGACGGTTGTTCAAAGGTGGGGGTCGCCAGCTAGGGTTCCGGTTAGTTGTTTTTCTAGATTTGAACCAAACGAAGGATTTTTGACTAAAACTAAGGTGATGGGCTGAAAGAGGAGGGGGAATGGGTTCAAGGGTGTGAAGGGTAGACGGAGAAGTTGACCAGACTGAACCACCAGTAGGGTTTTAGTGAGTTTGAGTGGCGGCTGAGGTGGAAGAAAGAAGGAGAAGAGGGGCGGCTAGGGTTTGGGTTATAAGACTAAGGGTGTATAATGAATATACACATCCCTTCTAATATATTTAATGTGTATAGATAGGTGCAAGTCGTTGGATTAGATTAGAGGAATTGCCAGGATTCATTCTTTCCATACGACGTTGTGTGGATTTAATAAAGCTCTCATCCTCAACCGTTAGATGAATCAAATGAACGATCTTGATTGTTTTAGATGAACGGCGTCATTTTATTTTTAGACAACCGCTATTCATGGGCCGTTTGATCAATTAATCAACGGTCCAGATTTAGTTTTTTAGATGGTGTCGTTTGAATTATGTATAGGCAGGCTGGTCTTTTAGTTTTTGGGCCTGGTCTGTGTATGGTCTATTTGGGCCATTGAATTGCCCAATTCATGGTCCAATTTTGTACTTATATTGTATTTTTCTTTATATTATTTTTGTATTTTCGTATTATATTTCTTATTTATTATTTTTTCTATATTTTTGTATTAGTCCTGTATTTATTATTCCTCATATTTTCTTTGTATTTTTCTTTTAATTTTTCTAATTTTTCTAAAATTAAAGAGTAACTTTTCTATTTTTGATATTTTCTAATTAATATGAAAAATGTATTTTGTTTTAATTTTCTTTTTTTTATTTTCCAAAAATAAAAAATAAATACTGGTATTTCTACACAATTATCAACAAGTTTCCACACAAAAATCATTTTTTATATATTTTTGGATTTATTTACTCGGGGCAAAAATCACGTGCTCACAGTTACAAAGTTGATTTTTAACTCTATAGGTAAGTTATAAATTATTAAAACCATTTATGTCCTATAGACATGTTTTCTAGTTATGAAACTGAAGCATGCAGAATTTATTTTAAACAAGTAGTGATCCTAAGGCATGGTTGCTCGTTATGAAAGTGACGCATACAATATTAATTTAAACAAGCACTGACCCTATAGGCATGTTATCTACCCAATCTACCCATAATGTACAACTATCCACCCTTTTCACTAATCTCCCCGATATTGTTTACAAATTATTACAGTCCAAATGATTGAGTTACAAAAGAAGTGCAGAAATAAGAAATTACATCCAAAAGGCTTGATCTTGACTTCCTATCTGAGTTATATAATTAATCACTTCAATGCCAACGTTTCAAAGCCTTTCTCATACCCGAGTGTGTCAAAACTCCCAAAGAAACTCAGGGGATCCCGGGCAGTACTCACACCTAGGTTTACATAACCAAATAGAATGAGTGCAATGTAGAAGGGTCAGCCTTTATGTGTCCAAAATCAAAGGGACCTCAAGTGTCCCAAGGTAAGGCTCACACAAGAGGGCAGAACCTAGGTTCTAAGAGTATAGTCGAAGTGCAGAACAGAGATTTATTAAAATTGGGTTGGAAAATAGTAAGTGGTAAAGGGTGATTTGAAAATAGTTGTAGTAGTAAAACTCGAACTACACAGAATTAGAAATCATTCAAAGGGGCAAGGGATTGTGGGATACATTATATAACCCCAACAGGGGTCTGATTTGGTCATCCACAACAATAGCTGGTGCTGGCATGGACACAAACCATCCAAAGGAACACAAACACATATAGGGGTATGGGGGTTTGGTATTTATAAGGTAGCAGGTATGTGATAAGTGACTGATAGGGTACACATATAAGTAAGCATTAATTTGAAAGGGAAAGAAAATATATTACAACATGCTAGCACCATAGCTTGACTGTAGAAACATAAGCAGAAGTAGATAAGAATGAGAAACTGAAGCAATTTAAAGAAACATGTTGTTGTTGAGACTAGAAAATTAACTACAACATACTAGTAGAGAAGCAAAGTGCAAAACGGTAAAGCAAGCAAGAGTCCACAGTCTACCTGACTTTCAGTCGGCTAGACAAAATAGATGGCAAACGTAGCAGTAAAGAAAGGGAGAGTTTCATGTGTAAGTGTATGTTCTAAAATCAAGTTATTCGTGTCTTTTCAAGAAAAGAGGGTATGGTATTTATTGTTTTGAAAACGAGTGAAGAATAAGGTAATAAGTAAGATTTAATACAAACAAGAAAATAATTACAATCAGAATCAATTGACATAAGTACTTCCCATTAATCAAGGAAGTACTGCTCAAATGGATATTAACAAGGTTAATTAAAGAATGAAATCAGTTTAGGACAGATTGATTATTGCCATAAAAGGGGCAGTAAAAGCACGAAGTAGGTGATCAAGTCTACGTACAAAATATGCTTGGTTTTGGGAAAGGATTCAGCAAGGTAAAATACAATAATAATTAAAGGATGCAAATCGATCAATTTAAACAAACGAATAAAATTACGGTTCATAAGAACACCTTTTGTAATCAATCAGAACATTAAGGGCTTCATAATCAATCAAGAAAGGATCTTGGTTCTGCACCTCAACATATAAATAGAATGAACATCAGTATCAGACATGCAAGGCCAAACACATTGCCAAAAAATACGATATAAGCATATAGTAGTAGCAGGAATAAGCTAGAATTTAGTAGTAAAATAGATCTACTCGAAGCACAATAGTCAACAAGGTCAAGTAGTTACACAGAATCAAAAGTGAGGAAAGCATAATAATAGGTAAAGAGGGCCAGAAACAAGTGAAGGTATCACAATAACAAGTGAGGAAAACATATTTAAGCAATTAGGACTTCAATAGTAGTCGAGCATTAAGAGATGATAAGAACTCAGAATCAGATAGGTCAAACAAGTAAAAGAGAGTAAAAAAAAGGAACTTAATCGAATAAATATAAATTCAAATAGACAAGGACAATTTCAGAACTCGGATAGGACCAGAAAGACCTAGGGGTTTGAACATGCTATATCAAGTATAAGGAAACCATAAACAAGTTATTGAACATATTAAAATCATAGGGAAACATCAAAATTCAGAGAAAATATCTTTAAAAGAAGTTAAGAGAAACCGTAATCATTTAAAAAATGAAGAGTCATTTTGAAAGAAAATCGAATGCCATTCGAGAAAACACTTAAGAAGTTAATAATAAGCATAGATCTAAGATAGATCAGAAAGAAAACCAAAAGACCTTAAAGCTACGGTTTCAGAAAACCCAGAAAGGTAAGAAAGACATTCAAAGGTTATCGATCTAGCCAGAAAGGTCAAAGATCTGCCTTAAGCGGGCATGGATGGCCGGAGAAAGACAAGAGATAAAGTCGAGCAAGGACAGGACCAGATCTCTTTGAGATTTGGCCTTGAAATCACGGAAACAAACACCCAGGAGCCATAGGAAGCCGATACACATCTCAAATGGCCATGAGAGGCCGTTGATTGGCAGGGATAGAGGTGGATTAGAGTGAAATTAGATGGTGGCACCTAGGATTCATGTGAGGTTGTAGAGAGAATTGAGAGGGAAGGGATTCAGAGGCGGCAGGTGGTGGGAAATGAGTTAGGATTTAGGGGACGTTTGGGTTTAATTGTGGGAAGTAAGCTGGTGGTCGTTGATCATTTAGATCAACGGCCTGGATTGAATAGGGTACGTAGGGATCTGGGTTTGGGTCAGTTTAATTGATTTTGGGTCAGGGTTTAATTAGAATTGGGCCGGGGTAATTAGGTCTTGAATTGGGTTATAATTGAAACCTAATTTATGCTAAAATTTTAAAAGCTACTTTTTCCTTTCAATTTATAAAAATAGTAAATACATTTCTAAAACACTTGAGAGCACTAAAATGATTTATAATATCATTAAAAATTTAAAAATATTGGATCCATTTTATAAACAGGAGACAAATTAAACTTAAAAATGGTAATACTGCAAATATATGCAATTAGCTTTAAAAAAAATACTAAATGAAATTATAAAATTACCTTAGAAATATTTTGGCATAAATATAAGAATCCAATAAATAAATCACAAAAAATATAATTTTGGACATAATTATTAGGATTTTATGTATGAAAAGGGAAAGAAATCAGTTTTAAAAACCTTTATAAATTATGAAAAAATAATAAAATATATGGAAGAGTTTTCGGGTAAAAATATAATGGCTAATTTTGACCTAGCGAACTAGTTTGAAGTTTAGGCCATGCCCTGGCTTCTGAGCTACCTACATATCCCTGGTTTTACAAAAACCAGGCCATATGTAGTTCAAAATCCATCGGCGGAATATGTCGACAAGTGCTTTCCATGAACGGACGCAATATCTCAGGCTCGGTGAGTGGAAGACTTACGAGAAAGATTAGGTTTGATATGGCTGCAGGCACTGGAGCAAAATCGCTCCCGCCGGGACGGTTGTTGCTTGTCGGTTTACCTGCAAATAAGCAATATATACATATATTGTGCGTAAATTTTGATATGATGCAAAGTCTCATTGGACCATGAATGATGTCTTTGGGTGGTTAAGATGACGTGCTTAGACTGTAATGTCCTGGTCCATGTAGCGTATAATAAAGGATTGGCATACCATAAAATGATGTTCTCGGGCTATGAGGATGGTGCCTCTGAACCTGACGCCTTTGAATAATGATATTCAAAAGATTGAAAGAAATCCTCGGGCCATGACATGTTTTTCTCAGGATATGAAGATGGTGCCTTTGAACGATGACGCCTTTGGATGATTAGAGATATTCCAGCCCATGAAGGATGCAGTAGCATGTGGCGATCTTTCAGCCGTGTAGTGTGGCAAACTTTCGGCCATGCAATATGACGATCTTTCAGCTGTGCAATATGGCTATCTTTCAGCCGTGCAATGTGGATGCAGATGGAGGTAAAGCTTAATATCGGAAGGCAAAATAGTAGCCTTATGCGAGTTGGAAGGCAAAATGGTAGCCTTATGTAATGCGAATACAGATAGAGGTAGAGCTTAACCTCGGAAGGCAGAATATTAGCCTTATGCAATGCAAATGCAAATATAGGTAGAGCTTAACCTTGCAAGGCAAAATAGTATCCTTATGCAATGCAAATGCAGATAGAGATAGAGCGTAACCACAAAAGGCAGAATGGTATCCTTACGCAAGATGGAAGGCAGAATGGTTGTCTTATGCAAGTTGGAAGGCAAATGGTAGCCTTATGCATGTTGGGAGGCAGAATAGTAGTCTTAGGCAATGTAGATGCAAATAGAGGTAGAGCTTAACCTCGGAAGGAAGACTAGTAGCCTTATGCAAGTTAGAAGGTAGAATGGTAACCTTATGGAAGTTGGAAGGCAGAGTGGTAGCCTTATGCAAAAAATAAGATAACAAATGATAGTAAAGTTTTCTTATCTAATAGCAGATTGCAACGTTATGATTACAGGAGCGTTGTGACATGTAAAACATTACGAGTGCCCGCTAGTAGCGAATGTTGGATAGTGTAACGGTTCAGAGAGTCGTATTCCTGAACAATTTTTTCTATGATCGTGTAGTATGTTTTAATGATTTAACAATGTCCAAAGAAAAATCGCATGTTTTTTATAAGGGGGAAAGGTTAGTTCGTATCCCCGCTAGCTTTGCTTGACTCTTTCTGCTTTGATCTGGTGATATTGTCTGCATCATTGGGGTAGCACTTCTAAACAAAGTAGTTTCGATAATAAACATGCATGATTTTTTTAAAGTATAACATAAAAAATAGTTTTTAGATGAGATGCTGACTGTGATGCAATTCAGGATATTGCAATCTCTCCAACTACGAAATTTTGAGGGTCCTCATCAAAATTCTACCCCATTTTGATGGGTTGACATTTTTTCCTGTCGCTCGTGTGGCGATCGACTTAAATCACTTCGGAATTTTGAGGGTCCTCCTCAAAATTCTGCCCCAATTTCCAATTTTGGGGGGATGGAGGGGGGAGTGAAAATTTTATTGAATTGTGACCGAACCCATAGGGCTGCCGACGTATCCCCTCTTAAACGGGAATCAGGTCAGGTGTATTTCAATTTAATCATATAGTAAAGCATAAAGATTACGCATAGTAAGGCTTGACTGCATCTAATTTAATTGCCTTTGGCCAGACTTCTCCGTCCATTTCCACAATTATAAGGGCTCCTCCTGTCAAAACCTGGTGAACCATGTATGGGACCTTCCAGTTGGGAGAGAACTTCCCTTTGGCTTCATCCTGATGTAGAATTGTTTTCTTTAACACTAGTTTCCCCACTGTGAACTATCTCGGCTTGACTCTCTTATTGAAGGCTCTGGATATTCTGTTATGATGGAGTTGACCATGGCAAACTGTGTTTATTCTCTTCTTGTCTATAAGAGCTAGTCGCTCGTAACGACTCTACGCCCACTCTACATCATTGAGCTCAACTTCCTGTATGATCCATAGGGAAGGAATTTCTACTTCAGCGGGAATGACAACCTCTATACCATAAACTAGCATATAGGGGGTTTCCCTGGTCGATGTGCGGACTATGGTGCAATATCCTAATAGAGGAAATGATAACTTCTCGTGCCACTGCTTATACTTATCTATCATTTTCTTCAATATTTTCTTGATATTCTTATTGGCAGCTTCTAAAGCTATATTCATTTGAGGTCTGTAGGATGTGGAATTCTTGTGTCTGATCTTGAAGGCTTCACCCATAGATTTCATCAATTCTTTGTTGAGGTTGGTGCCATTATCAGTAATGGTTAACTCAGGAATACCTAATCGATAAACAATGTGGTCGCGGATAAAGTTTGTCACGACTTTCTTAGTCACTGCTTTGTAAGATGCCGCTTCAACCCATTTGGTGAAATAGTCGATTGCTACTAGGATAAACCTATGTTTGCTGGAATTGGCAGGCTCGATTGGTCCAATAACATCCATTCCCCAGGTGGCGAACGACTACATGTAAGCTTGTTGTGTTGAGCTCACTCGAAGGTACCTTTATCATGTCTGCATGTATCTGACAGTGATGGCATTTCCAAACATACTGGATGCAGTTTGTTTCCATATTCATCTAATAGTAACCACCCCAGAGTCTTTTCTTTGCTAAGATAAAACTGTTTATATGAGAACCAGAAGTCCACGCATGAATTTCTTCTAGTATCCTAGATGCTTTTTTTGCGTCAACACATCTTAATTATTCCAAATGAGAAGTCCTCATGTACAAGATTCATCTACTGTGAAAGAATGTGTTGGACAATCTCCAAATTGTGCATTTTTGAATATGTATAGCAAACTTTGGGTATTCTCCTTTTGCCAAGTATTCCTTGAGATCATGAAACCAAGGCTTTCCATCTGCTTCCTCTTCAACATGGGCATAGTAAGCTGGTTGATTATGAATTTTCACCAGAATGAGATCAATGAAATTCTTATCCGGATGTTGTATCATGGATGATAGGGTAACCAATGCAACAACACACTCATTCTGGATTCTAGGAACATGTTGGAATTCTATTTTTGTGAACCTTTTTCTCAATTCCTGTACATGATGTAGATACGGGAGTATCTTGGAGTTATTGCTTACCTATTCTTCTCGTACCTGATGTATAAGTAAATCTGCATCTCCAATCTTTAGCAGCTCTTACACGTTCATGTCAATGGCCATTTTGAGCCCTGAGATGCAAGCTTTATACTCGGACCATATTCTTGGTGTAGGGGAACCAGAGTATGGCAGACACTGGATAATACTGACCGTTTTCTAATACCAAGACTGTTCCTATACCAACTCCTTTGAAGTTTGCTACTCCATCGAAGAAAATTCTCCAACTGTTATAGGATTTTGCAATGTCTTCTCCTATGAATGATACTTCTTCATCAGGCAAATACATTTTCAAGGGTTCGTATCCTCCATCCACGAGGTTTTCAGCAAGGAGATCTGCCAGAGCCTGTCCCTTGACCACTTTCTTAGTTACGTAAACAATGTCGACCTCACTCAACAGGATTTTCCACTTATCTAGCTTGCTAGTGGGCATGAGTTTCTGAAAGATGTACTTCAAAGGATCCATCCTTTATATGAGGTTTGTAGAATAGGCACAAAATTAAGGTCTCAGCTTCTAAACTACCCAAGTCAAAGCACAATAGGTGCGCTCCAAAAAAGAATACTGGGTCTCGTATGGGGTGACCTTCTTATTGAGACAATAAATGGATTGTCCCTTTCTCCCCGTTTCATCATGTTGCCCCAAAATACAGCCCAGAGCTCCATCTAACACTGCAAGGTAGAGCAATAAGTGTCTACCTGGCTCAGGTGGAGCTAATATTGGTGGTGTTGACAAGTACTCCTTGATTTTGTCAAAGGCCTTATGGAAATCATCAGTCCATTTGGTAGCGGCATCCTTCTTTAACATTTTAAAGATTGGCCATAGATAACTATAGACTGCGCTATGAATTGGCTGATGTTGTTCATCCTTCCTAGGAAACTCACCACATATTTCTTGTTCTTTGGCAGTGGTAATTCTTGAATGGCTTTGACCTTTGATGGATCCAGTTTATTCCTCAGCGGCTCACAATAAATCCCAGCAACTTCCCAGCATGAACCCCAAATGCACACTTTGCGGGGTTTAGTTTGAGGGTATACCTGCACAGTCTATTAAAAAACTTCTTCAGATCTTTTATGTGGTCAATGGCCTTCTTGGAATTGATGATAACATCATCCACATATACCCATATCTCCTTATGTATCATATCATCGAAAATGGTTGTCATGGCTCTTATGTAGGTGGCCCCTGCATTTTCTGGCCAAATGGCATTATCTTGTAACAATACACTCCCGACAGTGTATGAAAGCAGTTTTCTCAACATCTTCCTCATCCATCAAGATTTGATGATAACCGGTGAAGCAATCCATGAATGGCTACATCTCATGTTTGGCGCAATCGTCAATTAAGATGTTTATATTCAGTAAAGGGAAGTCATCTTTCGAAATGGCCCGGTTGAGATCCCGGTAGTCGACACACACTTTTACCTTCCCATTCTTCTTTGGTACTGGCACAATATTGACTAACCATGTCGGGTACTCACCAACCTGAGAACCTTAGCTTTGGTTGTTTGGTGATTTCTTCCTTGATTTTTAGACACATGTTAGGTTTGAACTTTCTAAGCTTTTGCTTTGCTGGTGGACACACTGGATCGATTGGCAGTTTGTGAGCCATAATAGACGTACTCAGACCGGTCATGTCCTTATTGGACCAGGTGAATATGTCCTCGTACCCCTTTAGAAACTATGTGCATTCTGTCTTCTTTGATGGCGATAGGTGGATACTTATTTATGTTTCCTTGATGTTTTCTGCATCTCCCAGGTTAACAATTTCGGTTTTGTCCAGGTTGGACTTTGGTCTGTTCTCAAAGTTCTCAACTTCTTTGACAATGTCATCAGGTTTGTCATCTTCTTCTGAATCAATGTTTGTTTGTTGCGTTGCCTCATTGCATGTCATAGTCATTAGTTAATCAAAATAAGTAATAGTAATGCTGCATAGGTAAATTAAGGAGGAAAATGATATAAATTAATATTAATACATTGGAAAAATAAAAAAATCTTCGATAAATTGAATACTTGTTTTGAACATTGAAGATCTTATTGCGGAAAGTGAAAATGCAAAAAAAAAATCATTCGGTAAATAAAACAATGAATAATTGTTTTAGCCTTGCTACGCCGAGGGTCGTCGGTCTTTGGTGGTCTTGATGGTCCAATTGTTGAGGTATTCCCCTCTTCTCACAGCTTGTATTGAAGGACCTTCCTCCCCCTCCTCCTTGAGAATAACACAACAATCCATATCATTTTTATCTTGAAACAAGTTTTTCACTATTGCGAGTGCTTCTTCTTCATTTGTCCCATAGACGACATCGGTCTGTTGGAAAGTCTTCTCTAGGTGCGGTATTTGTTGCTCTAATGGGTATTAAGGACCGCACCATTGTAGCGACCAATTATTGAACTCCTCCCAGGTGTATTCATATCCCAACCGAAAGTAGTGCCATGTTTCTTGAGTTTTATAGGTTTAAAGACCCCTTGGAGATTCTTGCCGAGTCCTTTGCCAGGTTTGTACCCACTCCAATTCATTATACTCTCGAACTTGTTATCCCAACATTTTTTTTATCGACGTCATTGACCCGCTCGATGTTGTGGTAAGTCTTTCCACCTTGCTTTCTTCTTCCTCCGATTGCCAGAATTGTCTAGAGACTGTATTTAGGAATGTTGTCGTCACCATGAATGCTCACTTTCTGGTGATTCCATTTGAACTTTACGGCCTGATGCAACATTGATGCTACAGACCCATCAACATGAAACCAAGGTCATCCTAGCAGCGGGTTGTAGGACGCCGACACATCTATTACTCTAAAATAAACCTCGAACCAGTTTGGTCCCATCTGCAGACATAGACTAATCTCATCGATGGTGGACCTCTGAGACCCATCAAAAGCTTTCACATTGATTTCTCATTCCTTTATCTCATGTATCCCTTTGCCTAACTTCTTGAGTGTTACCAAAGGACATATGTTAAGGCTGGAACCCTCATCGATCAGTATCTTGGTGATGACATAGTCTTCGCATTGTACAGTAATGTGCAATGCTTTGTTGTGACCTAGCCCTTCAGGTGGCAGCTCGTCCTTATAAAAGGTGATTTTATGGCTTCAAGAAATTGCCCCACCATATTAGCCATATCCCCGCCAGTGAAGTTACTTGGTACATAGGCTTCACTCAGAACCTTAAATAGAGCATTCTTGTGTGCGTTGGAGTTCTGAAGCAATAAGAGGATGGATATTTGTGTTGGCGTCTTGTTCAATTAGTCGATGACTAAATACTCCTTGGACTATATTTTCCTCTAGAGGTCATCCAGACCTGTCTCAATAAAGGGAGGCCGATTGGAGGCTTGCTTGCTTGATTCAACTAGATGTTCAGGGGTATAGACTCTACCAGTTCTTATCATACCCTAGGCTACGATAGTTTCTTCAATTATGACCTTTCCTTTTCTTCTTGCCTCGGCTGTATAATCCTAGGTTATGGAATTTGTGTAAAATGACAACATGGTGGACATCACAACTGGGATCGGTGTGCCTATCTTCACTTTGAATGGAGCATGTTCTTTGGGTTGCAAGACTGCAACCTCAAATAGTATTGTTGCCTTTGCTAATGGCGCTGCTCCAAACTCCAGAGGCATAGATACATCTACCTCGATTTTCTTAGACGGTTGGATCTGGACTATAATCTAATTGAGAGTTACTGCTAGATTCTTTTTGTCATTGCCCTCTACAATCAAAACTGATAGATTCTTTAAGATCCCAATCATCCTCCACTTCACTCATGTGAATACCCACACCTTTATGGTCCGGTAGAGGGTTGTTGTAGATGTTCGGAGTGGCTTCCTTCGCTATAATGACTTTGTTATCAATCAGGTTGTATCTTGTCTTTAAAGAGAGGCATTCATCGATGTTGTGTCCTTTCATGCCAGAGTGGTATGCACAAGACTTATTTGGGTTAAACCACTGAGAATGATACTTTGGGGTTGTAGCAGGGACGTGGGTGACATAACTGGGGGGTTTGAGTCTCTCATATAGCTGGTCAATGGGTTTGACGATGGCTGTGTATTATTTTGGAGGCCTCCGATCAAAATTAGGTCGGGGCCTAGGGAAATATTAGCGTGCAGGGGGTGATTGGTAATAAGATAGTTGGGATTTGTAAGTTTGGTAGACATGAGTGGGTTGGAAGTATCTGGTCGAGGTAGGATGACATCTAAGAGGTGAAGATGACTGATAAATTGGTGGAGCTTGGTAGGTGGGTGCTTGGAGCTGGCTAATATATGAGTAGAGGTACTTGATAAGTTTAGTATTTGATGAGAGACTTGCTCCTTTGTGTGACCATCACAGCCCATGCGTCCCTCTTCTTAGACATACTACTAGACTGCAAGGCCTTATTTGTAGCTTGCAAGGCCTCAAATTTTGTAACCATACCGCTCTTAATACCCTCTTCAATTCGTTACCCCGGTTTGTGATGTCAGAAAACTTATGATTCTCAATCACCATCAATCATTTATAGTATTGCGGTTCTTAAGCTGAGACAAAGAACTTGTTCATTTGTTCTTCTTCTAATGCGAGTCTGACCTTAGCAGCTTCGGACCTCTAGCGAGTAGTATACTCACAAAATGTCTATGTGGGCTTCTTCTTTACATTCTGGATATAGAACACGTCTAGCGCGTTCTTTGTGTTAAACATGAACCTGTCCATAAAATTAGATGCCATATTACCTAGCTCGACCACTTCTTGGGATCTTGGCTGATGTACCAAGATAGCGCATCTCCTTTCAGACTCCACATGAATAGCTTCATACGGATCCTTTCGTCTTTTTCTACCCCGACCATCTTGTCAGTGTATGTTCTAAACTGAACCCTTGGATAACCTTTACGATCAAACATCTCAAACTTTGGAGGTTTGTACCACTCCGGTAGTTCGACATCTGATTTTATGCAAAGGTCTTCATAGTTCAACCCTTTGATCTCTTTACTTCCTTCGAGGCCCTGAATTCGGCTGGTTATTTCTTAAGTTCCTCAGCCAAGGTTCTGATGAGTAGATCCTTTTCATCAGACTCAGGTGTGCAAGATATAGGTTGGGTGGAGAGTGGCATGGTCTCTATATAGATGGGATTATTTTGGTGGCCTGGTGTGTGGGCATTGAAATAGTTATTTATGGAGTTTTACAGTTCGGGGATGAGTAGTGTAATGTTGTTCGGAGTATGGCAATGTTGCATTGGTTCTTTGTGGAGCAGTGGAATGATTTGGTTGTTTTTTAGGAGGTGTAGGATTTTGAACATTGGGGGAGTTGGAGTCTAGTGAGCTGAGGGAGAAGGATAGGTTGGCCAGATTCTGAACCTGATCGAGCTCTTCCTAAAACTTCAATAATTTCTACTCAAGTTGTGATACATTTTAGTTGGGAACCCGAATACCATGGCCATCTTATCTTTATTGATATTGTTAAAATCTTCCATCTTGCTTTTGTTCTTGTTCTTAACAAGACTAAGAGGAGGAGTAGGTGGAGGGCCCCTATACCTCGTCGAATAAGATGATATTGCCAGCGTGCATGAAGTAACCTTTGGGAGGGGAATAACAAAACAAAATAAAACAAAAAGGTAACCAAATTAGTGAGGATCATAAAAAGTCTTACAATATTTAAACACATAGTGCAGGAATGTAAAGCGTATCCTACTTTGGGAACCTTGTTGTGTCTGAGGTGGACCTAGCGACAAGTTGATTTGTAGAACTTCGAATGCTAAATGCCTCATTTCATTGATAAAGGTAACGAATCCCAAATCGACATTAAATAAACAATAAATAAAAGTTACTAATGGCCACTGCCCTTGTTCATTTTAAAGCAAAGAAGATAAATTCCTATATACTTGGTCCCAGAAGGACCTTCCCCAAATTTGGCATTCTTGGTTCCATTAAACAACTTTCCCAACTCGAGAAGTCCTAGCAGCAGGTATGCTCTGGCTAGATATCCCCCTTCAATTCCTTTAGCCTCTTGACAATCTTTGCCCTTTTTTAGAAACTTTCTTTCCAGCTCCAGTACACCTCACTCCAAGTATCCTAGCCTTTTGTTGGAATTGGTAGCCATGTCTTTCCGGTCCTCAATCAACTTCTGGCTGGACTCTTATATTTTGCGATGTTCACTTTCACACTCACGGATCCTTTGGCGCAACTGGTTGTACTTAACTTGTGTCTCGGCCTTTTCGTCTCTAATCTTGTGGCCTGAACAAACCCTGGTTGTCCCAAACTATCATGATTTTCTTCCAACCAACTCGAATAGAAGGAAGTACAATCGACGTGGTATATGTCTGGATCTATGGTGTCTTTCCCCATTACAATCATGCTAAGCCACATGTGTTGGGATTGGCACTTGTAGGGACTATCATCACCTTGGAAGTCGGCTTGAAAGTAACTCATCTTGTCGACCCTGGGTATGACTTGCTTCCTACCAGCTTGCCTCAGAACTCGCAGAGAAACGTAAGGGTGGGTTCCCTTGAGACCAATTAGTATCAGTAAAGGTGCATCTTTGGATCGAGCGATGAACTCCTCTGTCGGAAACTATTCGAACATCCACTGAACATGTTCTTCGGTCAGATTATCAAATAACTTAACATATCCTTTAGCATCCTCGGGCTGAGCAAACATGTCAGGGATGTAATTCAATTGCTTTCGATGGTGGAAAGCGAAGTGATCGTCCCGGTCCCTATGCTGAATTTCTTGTCGATATTCGCCCTTTTGGAGATGCTCTATGAGCCAAAGTTGAAGTAGCATATTGTATCCTTCGAAGTGTTTCGCTCATCGTTGGCACTTCTCTAATGCTCGGCATATGTCTGCAATAATCATGGGTTTTTGTTACCATATTCAGCCTAGTATGAATTCTACCTTTCTTCATCAGAAATACAATTAGACCCAAGAAGAAAAATATGAAAACGAAAACCATGTGATGTACATGTCCCAAGGATATGATGGAAAACTCACCATAGTAGGTACGGTAAGATTTGTTGTGATCGTACCTTTCCTACAAGTAGTCAAAAGGGATATATGAATCCTTCAAGTATGTTAATTCTGGATTCTTCTTAAAACCTATCATTTTAAGGAAGCCCCTACCTTTGAGATTCTCAAGCATTAGCAAGCTCGCATTTTTCCATACTAGACTGGCCAGTCCTCCTATCTCTTCCAGCAAATGTGTCATTTCAATGCTCCTAAAGAGGAATACGGACCTTTCACAATCCCAAAATAATATGGCAGCTTCTATGATCATGTTATTAGGTTGGACCTCCAAAAGGGATGGTAGATTTCCCAGATATTTTCTAACGATATTTTGATCACTATACTATAAATCTTTCCACCAACTTAGTTGCCTTGGGTGGATGTTGGTCACCATGAAATAATTGGGGACTTTATACCTCATATTTCTGCAAGGCAAATAAGGTTAGAACCTTCCCTCACCGAACTCGACTATTTAATATCAATGATTAGCATGAAGTATCTAATTCTCCAAATAAATACATAGAATGTTATGACGTTTGTTAGGGTTTAGGGAAACCCAATGGACTTTGGACAAGGCTACCTTAAAGGATCATTATGTGGACAAAATAACTAATCTAGCTAGGTTTGACCATGATGCATGCACAATTTGAAAAGAGTAAGGTTTCTATGGGATTTTAGACCGGTACCCTTGAGTGAATAACTAAGGGGGAAGGGTTGGAACTATCAACTGCACCACTGATCGACTAGTTTTATCGCAAATATGCCTTTCTGAATTTAGGGGTAATAATATAGGAAGAGCACAACTACTCATTATAAGCGTTGCTATAGTATTTGTTTTGGCACGAGTGGAGTATGATGTTGAGCATGATTATAAAATAACTAAAATCATACTGGTATGTATTTGCACATTAAGAAAGCGGTAAATACAGTAGTTTCATAATTTAAAGCAATAAACAAAAGAAAATAAGGAAGATATGTCAATTTTGCTTCTAAAGAAGAAATTAAATGATTAAAGTAATTAGATAGATAATTGCACATGATTAAAGTAATTAGATATATAATAGCACATAGGGAGAGGTAGAAATTCACATGAATAATCTAAAATGGTAAAAGCCTAAAAATCCCTAGCACGCTGTCACGCCCCATTTTTCTCGCGAAATCCAGTTTATGACATTTTGTTGTGACAACTCTTTCCTTTTGGGAAAGGGGTTTTGCAATATTTAAGAGTCACCACCTAACGATTTTAAGGTGTGTTAGGGAACCTATGGTGTTCTACTACAACCACGTTTGATAACCAGAGATAGGTTAAGGGCTTGAAATTATCCCAAGGGAAAGGTGGTAGGCACCCCTCAGGACCCACTAGCGTGGTTCCCGACCAAATAGTTTATGTGAATTTGTTCAATTATCAAGTAAACAAATAAGGCTCAAATAATAAGGGATTTTAAATTTAAATACACAAGTGTTTGAAAATGATTAATGAAAGCAAAGTTTTGAAAAGAATTGTAATCTAAGCATGCTGATGAATGTAAAGGGATCCTAGGTTTGTTTGCAATATGGATCACATCAATGCAATACCCGGTAATCACTCCTCAAATTTAGGGCATCGGTCATCATATACATATCTACCCTTCCCATCCAATAAATTTATTAAAGCACAGATTGATTTTGATCTTTATTGCGTGCTATTACCTGTCCCATTCCTATCACTTGCAAAGGAATTAGAGGATTATTATTCCTACAAGATGGAGGATTTTAGGCCGACTCTTAGGTTTAAAGGTAAAAAGGCTGAGGCAACATACAAAAACACATATGACTGCATTTAAAGGGGAAACATGTAAGCAATTAGAAGGCGCATATAAACCTCCGCAAATAATGCATATAACTAGTACGACTCAAGCACTGTTAAAGTCAGAATCTTTTTAAGTCCTAAAGTAGGGGATTTGATTTAGAACCAGATTCGTTATATCGCTTGGATAAGAAGTCTGAATCAGGCATGCCTGTTTGTTGTAGTAATTGATAATTAACGAAGGTAGTTCCAGTTTTATTCAAGTAGTTACCTAAGGCTTGCCTAGGCGTAATAATAATAACCTATGAGCATGATATCTGTATTGATTAGGAATGCAGTGGAGCAGTGGTTAATTTTAAGCAGACAACTTGAAATCCTAGAGACATACTTCCTAACAGTATTAAGTCGCAGCAGTGTTTGAGAAACTTATTAAAGAAGCAGCAGATGAATTGACTATTCCAATTCAGAATATCGACATGAACTAGACAGCTTCTCCAGCTAAACTTTTTTAAATTCTATAGACATGATTTCTATTATAGCTATTTTGATCCTATAGGCATGGTATCTATTATAGCTGTTGATATCCTATAGGTATAGTATCTAAGTGTGTGAAGGCTGACTTTGGGTCTATACATGATTTCTAGGGGAAACGAGTTCGGATACATGATGTAACAAAAATTGAGATTCAATTACTTTATATCCTACAAGCATGATTTCTAGTTGCAAAGCTGGTTTTTAGTCCTATATGCATGTTATCTATTATTAAAGCCATATATGTCCTATAGATATGATTTCTAGGTATGAAAGTGAAGCAAGCGGAATTTATTTTAAACAACATTGATCCTATAGGCATGGTTTCTAGTTTTGAAAGTGAAGCAGGCAACATTTAGTTTAAACAAGCACTAATCCATTAGGCATGTTATCTAACAGACCATACTCTAAGCAAATAGACCTTATAGGCATGTTATCTACCCACAATGTACAACTACCCACCCTTTTTACTAATATCCCCGATATTGTTTATAAACTATTAGAGTCCAAATGATTGATTTACATAAGAAGAGCAAAAATAAGAAATTACAACCATAAGAAGCCTGATCTTGACTTCTTATATGAGCTATATAATTAATCGCTTCAATGACAATGTTTCAAAGACTTTCTCATACCTGAGTGTGTCAAAGTTACCTAAGGATCTCAGGTATCCCAGGCAGTGCTCACATCCAGGTTTACATAACCAAATAGAATGAGTGCAGTGTGGATGGGTCAACCCTTATGTGTCCAAGATCAAAGGAAGATCAAGGGTCCCAGGTAAGGCTCACACAAGAGGGACAAAACCTAGGTTCTAAGAGTATAGTGGAAGTGCAGAATAGAGATTTATTAAAACTGGGTTGGAAAATAGTAAGTGGTAAAGGGTGATTTGAAAATAGTTATAGTAGTGAAATTCAAACTACACAGAATCAGAAATCATTCAAAGGGGCGAGAGATTATAGGATACATTATATAACCCTAGCAGGGGTCTGATTTGGTCATACACAACAATATCTAGTGCTGGCATGCACACAAGCCATCCAAAGGAACACTAACACATATAGGGGTATGGGGGTTTGGGATTTATAAGGTAGCAAGTATGCGAAAAGTGACTGACAGGGTACACATATAGGTAAGCATTAATTTGAAAGGGAGAGAAAATATATTACAACATGCTAGTAACATAACTTGACTGCAAAAATAGACAAGAATGAGAAACTGAAGCAATTTACATGTTGTCGTAGAGACTAGAAAATTAACTAGGACATACCAGAAGAGAAGCAAAGTGCAAAATGGTAAAGCAAGCAAGAGTCCATATTCTAGCCTTGGATTTCATGCAGCTAGAAAAAATAGTAACACAAGTAGCAGTAAAGAAAGAGAGATTTTTGAGTGTAAGTGTGTGTTCTGAACTCAAGTTGTTCGTGTCTTTTCAAGAAAAGATGGTATGGTATTTATAGTTTTGAAAGTGAGTGTAGAATATGGTAATAAGTAAAGTATTAACACAAACATGAAAATAATCACAACCAGAATCAATTAACACAAGTACTTTCCGTTAACCAAGAAAGTACTGCTCAAACGGATACTAACAAGGTTAATTAAGGAAAGAAATCAGTTTAGGACATATTGATTATTGCCATATAAGGGGGTAGTTCATGCTAAAAGCATGAAGTAAGTGATCAAGTTTAAGTACAAAATATGCTTGGTTTCGCAAAAGGATTCAACAAGGTAAAACACCACAGTAATTAAAGGAAGCGAATAAATCAATTTAAACGGACGAATAAAATTAGGGTTCATAAGAAAAACTTTTGCAATAAATCACAACATTGAGGGAGTCAGAATCAATCAAGAAAGGATCGTGGTTCTGCACCTCAACATATAAATAAAATGAACAACAGTATCAAACATGCAAGGCCAAACACATTGGAAAAGGAAACAACATAAGCATACAATAGTAGGAGGAATAAACTAGAATTTATTAGTAAAATAGATCAGCTCGAAGAACAATAGTCAACAAGGTCAAGTAGTTACATAGAATTAAAAGTGAAGGAATCATAGTAATAGGTAAACAGAGTCAGAAGTAAGTGAAGGTCTCATAGTAAAAAGTGAGGAAACCTTTTTAAGAAATTAGGGCTTCAATAGTAGTCGAGCTTTAAGACATGATAAGAACTTGGCACAAGATAAGGCAAACAAGGAAAAGAGATGTCAAAACAAAGAACTTAATCGAACAAATTTATATTCAAACAACGACAGTTTCAAAATTCGGATAGGACAAAAAAGACCTAGGGTTTTCAACATGTTCTATCAAGTAAAAGGAATGCATAAACCAGTTGTTGAACATAGTAAAATCATAAAGCAACACCAAAAATCAGAAAAGAGAACTTTAAAAGAAGTTAAGAGAAACCCTAATCATTTTAGAAAAATGAAGAGTCATTTTGAAAGAAAATCAAAGGACCTTCGAGAAAATACTTAAGAAGTTTGTAATAAGCACATATCTAAGATAGATCTGGAAAAAAAAACTCAAAGACCTTAGATCTAGGGTTTCAGAAAATCCAGAAAGGTGAGAAAGACTTTGAAAGGTTACCGATATAGCTGAAAAAGTCAATGATCTGGCTTGAGAGACCATGGATGGTCGAAGAATCACCAGATATGAAGGTCGAGCAACGGTTGGACCAGATCTTTTTGAGATCTGTCCATGAATCACGAAAACAAACACCTAGGAGCAATAAGAGGCCGACACACATCTCAAATGGCCATGAGAGGCCATGGATTAGGAAAGGATTGTGGTGGATTAGGGTGGAATTAGATGGAGGTGGCTAGGGTACATGTGAGGTTGCAAAGAGATTTGAGAGGGAAGGGATTCGGGTGGTGGGAAATGAGTTAGGTTTTAGGGGTCATTTGGGCTTAATTATGGGAAGTGAGCTAGTGTTTATTGATCTAAATGAGCAACTGCCTAGATTGAATGGGGTAGGTAGGGATGCGGGATTGGGTCAATTTAATTAAAATTGGGTCGGGGTTAAATTAGAGTTTGGATAGGATAGTTAGGGTCTGATTTGGGTTACAATTGAAACCCAATTTGGGCTAAAATTTAAATAGCTACTTTTCCCTTATAATTTATAAAAAATAGTAAATAAATTTCTGAAAATAAATTGAGATTACAAAAATGATTTATAATATACACTTAACAACGTAAATATATAAGATCCCATTTTATAAACATGAGATAAATTTAAACATGAAATGGACTAATATTACAATTATGTGCAATTAACTATAAAAAATACTAAGTGAAATTATAAAAATGTGTAAAACTTACCTTAGTCATATTTTGACATAAATACAAGAATCCAATAAATGAATAACAAAAAATATATTTGGACATAATTGTTGGGATCGTATGGATGAAAAGGGAAATAAATCCGTTTTAAAAACCTTTAAAAATTATGAAAAAGTAATAAAACATTTAGGCATACATATATATATGCTATTTTAAAAGTATTTTGAGTATTGAAAATATATAGGGAAAAATTGGATCTCAACAAGTACTCGGGAATCTAATGTCCTCTGTGAATTCCACTAGGAATGAGGTCATAAATTTGAGGACTGCATAGGTCTTCGACAGGAGGTTGTGAGAATACTAAATCTGGGACGCTTGAGCAAACTGATGAGCGATTGAGGACGAGCCAACTTTGCTTGCTGACTCAAACAACCTAGGGACCTTCAAAATTGCCATCTCCCACTCGTACCATACAAATGATCATCGATGGAGGTGATGGGACATCAATCAACCATGTAAAGTTCACCACTACACACAAACTCAAATGGCCGATCACTCATGAATGGTATGATCACCTTGAAGATAGTATCATCTTCGATAAGTGTCACGACCCAAACCCTGGTCATGATTGCGCCCAACACAATGCTAGGCAAACCCGACCATGTTATCCATTAAACCAGCCAATTATTAATTTCAGGTGATCAAGTTAAACTTAAACAGCAAGTGTTCATATCAAAATGATAACGTAATAGTGTGACGACCCAAAGGGTCATCACTTGTTTTATTAATCATTCCGAGCTTCTGAGGTCTTGAAAACCTCATTTATAGTTGCCTTGATTTGCGTGCACAGTTCGGGCGCGAAGATGGAAAATTTTTATGTTGAAATATGTGAAATATGTGAAAAATTTGAAGAATTTTGATATTAATATTGATATGGTTGACTTTGGTCAACATTTTTGGTAAACGGACCCCGACCCATGATTTGACGGTCTCAGAAAATCCGTAGAAAAATATGGAACTTGGGCGTACGCCCGGAATTGAAATCCGAGGTCTTGAACCCCGGTAAAAGAATTTTTCTATTAATTTGTTTTTTCTGAAAATGTTTAAGGAAAATGAAACTGAATTTTGATGAGAAAGTACTGGTATCGGGCTTGTATTTTGGTTCCGACGCCCGGTACAGGTCATATATGTTGGTTAAGCGCTTCCTGTAATGTTTGGTTGAAAACGGACGTCGTTTGACGTGTTTCGACCTTAAAATGGAAATTTTGGAAATTATGAAATTTGAAAGAATTATTGAGTTTTAAGGCTCAATTCATTGATTTTGATGTTATTTCGGCGATTTGATCGCTCGAGCAAGTTCGTATGATGTTATTGAGTTAGTGTGCATATTTGGTTTGGAGCCCCGAGGGCTCGGGAGTGTTTCGGAGGTGGTTCGGGGTGTTTTCGGATTTGAAAACACAGCAGAAATTCTGCAACTTCTGCACAGGGATTTTGTTCTACGCGATCGCGGCCCCATCCACGCGATCGTACAGCATTGGCTAGTCCTTCTACGCGATCGCAGCATCCCTCACGCGATCACGTAGCTTCCAGTTTTTCCCCTACGCGATCGCAGTCATGTTCACGCGATTGCATAGGTCAAATAGGTTGCCTGGTGAATTTCCACTACGCGGTCGTAGCATCCCTCACGCGATCGCGTAGCTTCCAGTCTTTTCTCTACGCGATCGCATAAGAGGCCAGTCTTTCCTCTACGCGATCGTAGCCCAATTCACGCGATCGCGTAGGGTAATTTTGCCCAGTGAATTCTTCAGCTCAAAAACAGAACACTTACGGGATTTTATCCCATTTTCACAAACCTCTGTCTTCTCCACAGCTTCTTGGGCGATGCTTGAGCAATCCTTCTTCATACTTCATGGGTAAGTGATACTTGACTCGTTTTCTTTGTTTCCCATCAATATTATTTAAATTCCTAGGCCTAAATATGTGTAAATTGGTAGAAAAATTAGAGAAATGGGTATAGTTAAGGTTTTCAAAGAATTTACGATCTAGACCTCGTTTTGGAGTCAAACTTAAGAACAAATTGTATATTTGAACTCATGGAAGATTGGGTGAACTTATTTTGGTTCGAAACTTGAGTTTCGATTATGTGGGCTCGGGGTCGATTTTTACTATTCCGGGCAGAATATTGTAAAAATCATATTTAGCAATATGAACTAGTTTGTTAAGTAGAATTGATGATATTTAATTAATTGTGTATAGATACGATTGGATTGGAGTCAAATTCGAAAGGAAAAGGCATTGCTACGGATTGAATCGTTCGTAAACTTTCGAGGTAAGTGTTTGTTCTATCCTAGCTTGAAGGAATAGTAATTTAGTTATGTATAAATTTTTGATTAAGAGTTATTGGTGTCACGCCGGTAATGGAGATAAATTGTTGAATTATTATCAATTATTGGTTCAAAATCGGTAATTATAAATATTGTTGATGCAAAGATTATTGGTTAAATGCCGGTAATATATATATTTATGAATTTGGATCGTGTGGCACGCCGACCACTTATATGATAAGAAATAGGATTGTGTGGCACGCCGACCACAAAGTGATTTAAATCTTGGCATTGGCCATAGTTGTCGGTAGCCTATTGTTATAGTTGGGAGCGGGTGGTACGCCTACCACAAGATCTAATCTATTAATATATTTGGGAGCGGGTGGTATGCCTACCACAAGATCTAATCTATTAATATATTTGGGAGCGGGTGGTACGCCTACCACAAGATATAATTACTGTTATAGTTGGGAGCGGGTGGTACGCCTACCACGACATATGAAATGAAAAAGGAATTGAGACATGAAAGTAAGATTCATTCTGTTGACTAGATTACTCTGGATATCATGAGTTATTGACTGTTATTTCAGAGCAGAGTCTTTCCTTATAAATGTTTTGTATATATATTTATTGCAACTGTACAGGTTTATGTGTGTGGCTGACCTTAGTCTCGTCACTATTTCGCTGGGATAGGCCAGGCACTTACCAGCACATGGGGTCGGTTGTGCTGATACTACACTCTGCGCTCTTTTTGACCAGATACAGGTTACGGACAGCAGCAGCGGCAGTAGCGATTGTGGATTTTTCTGACTACTGAGACTACGAGGTAGCCGTGCAGGTGTCCGCAGGACCCGTTGTCTCTTCTATCTATGTTTTTCATTCTGTTATCTCATGTATTCGAGATAAACAACTTGTGTTTCTTTCAGACAATTGTGTGTATTATTCTTAGAAGTTTGTAAGTATTGTGACACCAGTCTTGGGTAGTGTATCATGTTGGGTTTCTTTATCATATTTGATAAGATTGACTAAATATTCCGCTAAGTTTAATTATTCCGCTGAAATTTATATGTTTTAGTTTTAAAGTCTTAATCAGAGTTGTAACTAATGGAATCGTAAGTAATATTTGGCTTGCCAAGCTTCCACTAGTTGGCGCCATCATGACTCCCGATGGTGGGAAATCCGGGTCTTAACAAGTTGGTATCAGAGCACTAGGTTGCATAGGTCTCACAACTCACGAACAACCTTAGTAGAGTCTGAAGGATCGGTACAGAGACGTTTGTATTTATCCTCTAGAGGCTACAGAGTTAGGAAAATATTTCCTTTATTCTTTCCAGTCGTGCGACTTGATCTTTCAAATGTTAATTGAACTTCTACTCTGTTCTTCTGCAGATTGTAAGGACACGTGCATCCTCATCTACTGACCAGCAACCCGAGGTCCCAGCAGCGGCAGCTCCCGCTAGGGGTAGAGGCCGAGGTCGAGGTCGTCCTAGAGGCCAAGGTAGGGGCAGAGCTCAGCCCCGAGCAGCGGCCCAAGTGACAGAACCTCAGGCTCATATCGAGGAGGAGGTTCCAGTCCCAGCAGCTCCAGTAGGCCCAACTCAGGTCCCAGGAGGAGTTATGTTTTCACCGGATCTTCAGGATGCTTTGGTCTAGATAGTAGGTTTTATGGACAATATCACCAGAGTAGGTTTACTGCCAGTAGCATCAGCCACTTCTCAGGCTGGAGGAGGTAATGAGATACTGCTATGCGCACTCCGGAGCCGAAAATTCCCCAGGCTCAGGTTCATGTGATTCAGCCAGCTGAGGCAGTTTGGCCTATCATAGTGACTCAGGCTAATAATGGTGCAGCTATGTTTGCTGACGCGTTATGGAGATTGGACAGGTTTACCATGTTGTTCACTACCACATTCAGCGGCACTCCTTCAGAGGATCCCTAAGATTTCCTATATAGCCGCCACGAGGTTCTCCGTACTATGGGCATTGTGGAGACTAATGGTGTGGATTTTGCTACTTTTCGATTATCTGATTCTGCCAAGACTTGGTGGAGGGATTATTGTCTATCCAGGGCAGCGGGATCATCATCTTTGACTTGGGGGCAATTTGTAGAATTATTCTTGGAAAAGTTCCTTCCAGCAACTCAGCGGGAGGCTTTGCGCAGACAATTTGAGCGTCTTCAGCAGGGTTCTATGTCTGTTACACAGTACGAGACTAGGTTCGTGGACCTGGCTCGTCATGCTATTATCATACTTCCCACAGATCGGGAAAGGGTGAAAAGGTTTATTGATGGCTTGAATCAGCCAATTCGACTACAGATGGCATTAGAGGCAGGAACTGAAATCACTTTTCAGGAGGCGACTAATGCAGCCCACCGGATCGAGATAGATCGGTCACAGGGAGCAGGTCATGGATCGGATAAGAGATCCCGTAATTCGGGTAGATTCAGTGGTACCTCGTCTGGAGGTAGAGATTCTCATGATAGAGGCCATCCTCCTAGGCCTTATCAATCAGCTCTTCAGGTTTCTCAGGATGCTTCAGGTGATCGTAATTCTCAGCCACGCTACTCTGATCAGCAGCCTATCAGTGCACCACCACTTCGCCATTTTCAGCAGCCGAGGGCTTGTTTTACGTGCGGTGATCTTAGGCACATTGCAAAGTATTGCCCTCAAGCTTCTGACAGATCTCACCAGCAGGGTTCTCGTGCCATGATTCAGGCCCCAGTTCCCTCACAGCCTGCCCAGCCAGCCAGAGGCAGGGGTAGAGGGCATAGAGGTGGAGGTAGAGGTCATAGAGGTGGAGCACAGACCGATAGAGGTAGAGACCAGCCAGCAGCCGATCGTCCTAGAGATACCGCTCCGGGTGGTGGGGCACAGCCCCGATGTTATGCACTTCCCGCCGGACCAGAGGCTGAGTCTTCTGATGCCGTCATTATAGGTATTATTTTGGTTTGTGATAGAAAGGCATCAGCATTATTTGACCCTGGGTGTACATATTCGTACGTGTCTTCCTATTTTGCACCGTACTTGATTCAGCCTAATGATCCACTGAGTGTTCATGTTCATGTGTCTACACCAGTAGGCAATTCTATTGTGGTTGATCGAGTTCATCGGTCATGTATTATAGTAATTGAGGGTCTCGAGACACGTGCTGATTTATTGCTCCTAAATATGGTGGACTTTGATATTATATTAGGCATGGACTGGCTATCTCCATATCATGCTATTTTAGATTGCCATGCCAAGATTGTGACTTTAGCTCTGCCGAATTTGCCTCGTATAGAGTGGAAAGGAATTTCAGGTCATACTAGTCGCATTGTTATTTTTTATGTTAAGGCTCAGCGTATGGTTAGGAAGGGATGCTTGGCTTATTTGGCCTATGTCCGTGATTCCAGTGCTGAGGTTCCTTCTATTAACTCTGTGCCTGTGGTTCGCGAATTTCCTGAAGTATTTCCTTCAGACTTACCATGTATGCCGCCCGATAGGGACATTGATTTTTGCATTGACTTGGCTCCAGGCACTCAGCCTATTTCCATTCCCCCATATCGTATGGCTCTGCCAGAGTTAAAAGAATTGAAGGAACAATTGCAGGATTTACTTGAAAAGGGTTTCATTAGACCTAGTGTTTCGCCGTGGGGTGCACCAGTATTATTTGTAAAGAAGAAAGATGGTTCGATGAGAATGTGCATTGACTATCGACAGTTAAACAAGGTGACTATCAAAAATAAATATCCACTTCCGCGAATTGATGATTTATTTGACCAGCTTCAGGGTGCCAAGGTATTTTCAAAGATAGATTTGAGATCCGGCTATCATCAGCTGAAGATTAGGGCATCTGATGTCCCTAAGACAGCGTTCCGCACTCGGTATGGACATTATGAATTTCTGGTCATGTCTTTTGGGTTGACAAATGCTCCAGCAGCTTTTATGGAATTAATGAATCGGGTGTTCCAACCTTATCTAAACTTGTTTGTAATAGTCTTCATTGATGACATATTAATATATTCCCGCAGTCGGGAGGAGCATGCGCAACATCTCAGAGTGGCCTTACAGACTCTGAGAGATAGCCAGCTATATGCAAAATTTTCAAAGTGTGAATTTTGGCTAAGTTCAGTTGCATTCCTGGGTCATATTGTGACGGCAGCAGGTATTCAGGTTGATCCGAAGAAAATCGAGGCAGTCAAGAACTGGCCTTGACCGACATCAGCCACAGATATTTGGAGTTTCTTGGGGTTAGCGGGTTATTATCGCCGATTCGTAGAGGGATTTTCATCTATTGCAACCCCACTGACCAGATTGACCCAGAAAGGTGTTCAATTTGAATAGTCCGATGAATGTGAGGTGAGCTTTCAAAAGCTCAAGACAGCCTTGACCACAACACCGGTATTGGTTTTACCCACAGGTACGGGACCTTATACTGTTTATTGTGATGCTTCCCGTATTGGGCTTGGTGCAATGTTAATGCAGGATGGCAAGGTTATTGCCTATGCTTCGAGGCAGTTGAAGATTCATGAGAAGAACTATCCAGTGCATGATCTAGAATTGGCGGCGATTATTCACGCATTGAAGATCCGGAGGCATTATTTGTATGGTGTAGCATGTGAAGTATACACCGATCATAAGAGTCTTCGTATTTGTTTAAGCAGAAAGAGTTGAATTAGAGGCAAAGAAGATGGCTAGAATTGCTAAAAGATTATGATGTCACCATTTTATATCATTCGGGAAAAGCAAACATGGTGACCGACGCGTTGAGTAGGAAGTCAGCCAGTATGGGCAGTCTTTCTTATATTCCAGTCAATCAGAGATCACTTGCTTTGGATGTTCAGTCCTTGGCCAACCGATTTGTGAGTTTGGATATTTCTAAGCCTAGTCAAGTACTAGCTTGCACGATCCCTTGCTCTTCATTATTAGAGCGTATCCGCGATCAACAATATAATGATTCTTATTTGTGTGACCTTAGAGATATGGTTCAGCGAGGAGGTGCTAAACAGGTCACCTTAGATGCTGATGGGATCCTGAGGATGCAAGGGCACATTTGTGTGCCAAATGTTGATGGGCTTAAAGAATTGATTCTAGAAGAAGCTCACAGTTCGCGGTATTCTATTTATCCAGGCGCAGCGAAAATGTATCGAGATTTGCGTCAGCATTAATGGTGGCGCAGAATGAAAAAGGATATTGTGGCATATGTGGCACGGTGTCTTAATTGTCAGCAGGTTAAGTATGAACATCAGAGGCCTGGCGGTTTATTTCAGAGAATTGAACTTCCTGAATGGAAGTGGGAGCGAATCACGATGGATTTCGTTTCTGGACTTCCGAAGACTCGGAAGAAGTTTGATGCTGTTTGGGTGATTGTTGATAGGCTGACCAAGTCAGCTCATTTTGTTCCTATTGCCACTACTTATTCATCCGAGAGGTTAGCTGAGATTTATATCAGGGAGATCATTCGCCTTCATGGCGTGCCAATCTCTATTATTTCAGACCGAGGTGCACAGTTTACCTCACATTTATGGAAGGCGGTTCAACGAGAGTTAGGCACGCAAGTTCAGCTAAGTACAACCTTTCATCCCCAGACGGATGGTCAGTCCGAGAGGACTATTCAGATACCGGAAGATATGCTACGGGCGTGTGTTATTGATTTTGGAGGTTCGTGGGATCAATTCCTGCCTTTGGCAGAGTTTGCTTATAATAATAGTTATCAATCGAGCATCCAGATAGCTCCTTATGAAACATTGTATGGTAGGCGGTGTCATTCTCCGGTTGGATGGTTTGAACCGGGAGAAGCTCGGTTATTGGGCACGGATTTAGTTCAGGAGGCCTTAGATAATGTTAAGATTATTCAAGATAGGCTTCGCACAGCTCAGTCTAGACAAAAGAGCTATGCAGATCGCAAGGTTCGAGATATAGCTTTCATGATTGGGGAGCGAGTATTGCTCCGAGTGTCGCCTATGAAGGGCGTGATGAGATTTGGAAAGAAAGGCAAACTTAGCCCTAGGTTTATTGGACCATTCGAGATTCTTGATCGTGTGGGAGAGGTGGCATATAAACTTGCCTTGCCACCTAGCTTATCAGCTGTACATCCAATGTTTCATGTGTCCATGCTTTCAGAACTGTTAGATTTCAGAACTGTCCAATTGGACAAAGATCTGTCCTATAAAGAGGAGCCAGTAGCTATCCTAGATCGACAGGTTCGACAGTTGAGGTCGAAGAGTTTTCCTTCTGTGCGAGTTCAGTGGAGGGGTCAGCCTCCTGAGGCATCGACCTGGGAGTCCGAGTCTGACATGCGGAGCCGATATCCTCATCTATTCCATGACTCAGGTACTTCTTTCTTTTGTCCGTTCGAGGACGAACGGTTGTTTTAGAGGTGGAGAATGTGATGACCCAAAGGGTCATCACTTATTTTATTAATCATTTCGAGCTTCTAAGGTCTTGAAAACCTCATTTATAGTTGCCTCGATTTGCGTGCACAATTCAAGCGCGAAGTGGGAAAATTTTTATGTTGAAATATGTGAAATATGTGAAAAATTTGATGAATTTTGATATTAATATTGATATGGTTGACTTTGGTCAACATTTTTGGTAAACGGACCCGAACCCGTGATTTGACGGTCTCAGAAAATCCGTAGAAAAATATGGAACTTGGGCGTATGCCCGGAATTGAAATCCGAGGTCTAGAACCCCGGTAAAAGAATTTTTCTGTTAAATTATTTTCTGAAAATGTTTAAGGAAAATGAAACTGAATTTTGATGAAAAAGTACTGGTATCGGGCTCGTATTTTGGTTCCGACGCCCGGTACAGGTCATATATGTTGGTTAAGCGCTTCCTGTAAAGTTTGGTTGAAAACGGACGTCGTTCGACAAGTTTCGACCTTAAAATGGAAATTTTGGAAATTATGAAATTTGAGAGAATTATTGAGTTTTAAGGCTCAATTCATTGATTTTGATGTTATTTTGGCGATTAGATCGCTCGAGCAAGTTCGTATGATGTTATTGAGTTAGTGTGCATATTTGGTTTGGAGCCCCGAGGGATCGGGAGTGTTTCGGAGGTGGTTCGGGGTGTTTTCGGATTTCAAAACACAGCAGAAATTCTGCAACTTCTGCACAGGGATTTTGTTCTACGCTATCGCGGCCTCACCCACGCGATCGCACAGCATTGGCCAGTTCTTCTACGCAATCGCAGCATCCCTCACGCGATTGCGTAGCTTCCAGTTTTTCCCATATGCGATCGCAGTCATGTTCACGCGATCGCATAGGTCAAATAGGTTGCCTGGTGAATTTCCTCTACGCGATCGCAGCATCCCTCACGCGATCGCGTAGCTTCCAGTCTTTTCTCTACGCGATCGCAACCATTTGCACGCAATCGCATAAGAGGCCAGTCTTTCCTCTACGCGATCGCAGCCCAATTCACTCGATCGCGTAGGGTAATTTCGCCCAGGGAATTCTTCAGCTCAAAAATAGAACACTTACGGGATTTTATCCCATTTTCACAAACCTCTCTCTTCTCCACAGCTTCTTGGGCGATTCTTGAGCAATCCTTCTTCATACTTCTTGGGTAAGTGATTCTTGACTCGTTTTCTTTGTTTCCCATCAATATTATTTGAATTCCTAGGCCTAAATATGTGTAAATTGGTAGAAAAATTAGAGAAATGGGTATAGTTAGGGTTTTCAAAGAATTTGCGATCTAGACCTCGTTTTGGAGTCAAACTTAAGAACAAATTGTATATTTGAACTCATGGAAGATTGGGTTAACTTATTTTGGTTCGAAACTTGAGTTTCGATTATGTGGGCCCGGGGTCGATTTTTACTATTCCGGGCAGAATATTGTAAAAATCATATTTAGCAATATGAACTAGTTTGTTAAGTAGAATTGATGATATTAAATCAATTGTGTATAGATACGATTGGATTGGAGTCAAATTCGAAAGAAAAAGGCATTGCTACGGATTGAATCGTTCGTAAACATTCGAGGTAAGTGTTTGTTCTGTCCTAGCTTGAAGGAATAGGAATTTAGTTATGTATACATTGTTGATTAAGAGTTATTGGTGTCACACCGGTAATGGAGATAAATTGTTGAATTATTATCAATTATTGGTTCAAAACCGGTAATTATAAATATTGTTGATGCAGAGATTATTGGTTAAATGCCGGTAATATATATATTTATGAATTGGGATCGTGTGGCGCGCCGACCACTTATATGATAAGAAATGGGATCGTGTGGCACGCCGACCACAAAGTGATTTAAATCTTGGCATTGGCCATAGTTGCCGGTAGCCTATTGTTATAGTTGGGAGCGGGTGGTACGCCTACCACAAGATATAATCTATTGATATATTTGGGAGCGGGTGGTACGCGTACCACAAGATATAATTACTGTTATAGTTGGGAGCGGGTGGTACGCCTACCACGAGATATGAAATGAAAAAGGAATTGAGACATGAAAGTAAGATTCATTCTGTTGACTAGATTACTCCGGATATCATGAGTTATTGACTGTTATTTCAGAGCAGAGTCTTTCCTTATAAATGTTTTGTATATATATATATATTGCAACTGTACAGGTTTATGTGGGTGACTGGCCTTAGTCTCGTCACTATTTCGCTGGGATAGGCCAGACACTTACCAGCACATGGGGTCGGTTGTGCTGATACTACACTCTGCGCTCTTTTTGCGCAGATACAGGTTACGGACAGCAGCAGCGGCAGTAGCGATTGTGGATTTTCCGACTACTGAGACTACGAGGTAGCCTTGCAGGCGTTCGCAGGACCCGTTGTCTCTTCTATCTATGTTTTTCATTCTGTTATCTCATGTATTCGAGATAAACAGCTTGTGTTTCTTTCAGACAATTGTGTGTATTATTCTTAGAAGTTCATGAGTATTGTGACACCAGTCTTGGGTAGTGTATCATGTTGGGTTTCTTTATCATATTTGATAAGATTGACTAAATCTTCCGCTAAGTTTAATTATTCCACTGAAATTTATATGTTTTAGTTTTAAAGTTTTAATCAAAGTTGTAACTAATGGAATCGTAAGTAATATTTGGCTTGCCTAGCTTCCACTAGTAGGCGCCATCATGACTCCCGATGGTGGGAAATCCGGGTCGTCACAAATAGTAGAAGCATACAAAATACGGTTACAACCAAATCGTGGTATCGCAAGTTTGAGCCTCTACAGAATAAACAGCCTATACAAGCAAGTCTAGGAAAAATGAAAGCAACAAAATTATAAGGAAGGAGAAAACAGGTTCTGCGGACGTTGGCAGCTACCTCGTAGTCTCCGCAGAATAGATATGAATAAGCAGCTGCGACAGCTCAACTGCTCTCTGGCACCTGTGAATCTTTACAAAAAGTGCAGGGGAGTAGGGTGAGTATATTTCAACTCAGTGAGTAACAATAATAAACAATAACTTAAAATAAGAACACCGTCTGTGGGTGTATCAAGTAATGGACACCGTGACTGTGAATAAAATATCTGAAGGAGAAAATATGCCAATACCCACAGTGGCCCCTGCAGCAGTCATGGTCGCCAAAGAAATGATAAAGAATGGGTTCTCTCCGGGAATGGGTTTAGGAGCTACCTTACAGGGCATAACGCAACGAATTCACCTTCCAGACAGCACTAATACTTTTCGCTTCAGTTTTAAGCCAAACATTGCTGATATACAGAGAGCTAATAAATTGAAAAAGAAAGGGTGGACCCTCCCCAAACCTATCCCAAAATTGTCCAACTCCTTTATCAAGCCTGGTACACAGAGACGTCAGGCAACTGTCATGCCAAACCTTGCGGAGATAAAACCGGATGAAGAACTTTTAGCAAGATTCAAAAGGTTATTTGAATACGTAAATGTGATGGAGACAGCCAAAGGAACAAGAAAAATGGACGTTCAATTTATTGGACCCCACACTATGCTAAATAACTGGGAAGCTACTCCTCTTCCGATCAGAAGGGAATTGTGGTAGTTAGCTTTTAATATTTCATTCCCAAAAACTGTCTTGTTTTGAAATTGTAATCCTATATCCCGTCAAGTCAAATGTATCCAACTCTTATTACCTTTCAAAAATTCAATGAAATGCAATTTCTTTTCTTCCTCCATTTTTGCCTTATTTTATTTTTTCTTCTTTTTTACAGTTCAATATTTGCTGATTCCAACGATATGTCATGCATGAAGGATTCCCGGTCCAGTCTTAATAATCGAATTGTTATATAAGAAACTAAAAATGAACATGAAATGGAATATGAGGATGAGGAAGTATTGGAGGAAATTAGTAAAGATTTGAGCCATTATGAAGAAAAACCCAAACCAAACTTAAATGAGACGGAGTCAATTAATTTGTGAAGTGAGGAGAATGTTCAAGAAACAAAGATTAGTGTACACTTAGAGACTTCGCTCAGACAAAATTTGATTAGGTTGTTACATGAGTATAAGGACATATTTGCTTGGTCTTATGATGACATGCCCGGGCTTAGTACTGACCTGGTGGTACATAAATTGCCCATTTATCCAGAATGCCGGCCGGTTAAGCAAAAGTTAAGGAAGTTTAAAACGGATATCAGTGTGAAAATAAAATAAGAGGTCAACAAGCAATTTGAGGCGAAGGTTATACGGGTCACTAAATATCCCACCTGGTTAGCCAATGTTGTGCATGTTCCAAAGAAAGATGAAAAAATCATGGTGTGTGTTGATTATCAAGACCTCAATAAAGCCAGTCCAAAGGATGATTTTCCATTGCCAAAAATCCATATATTGATCGACAATTGTACCAAACATGAGATTGGTTCTTTTGTGGATTGTTATGCGGGTTATCATTAGATCCTGATGGACAAAGAAGATGCAGAAAAGATGTCCTTTATCACGCCTTGGGGGACATATTGCTACAGAGTGATGCCGTTTGGGTTGAAGAATGGTGGAGCTACATATATGAGGGCAGTGACCACTATGTTTCATGACATGATACATCGAGAGATTGAAGTATATGTGGATGATGTTATTATCAAATCCAAAAAGCAATGTGATCATGTCAAAGATCTAAGAAAGTTTTTTCAGAGGCTCCGAAGATATAATCTCAAGCTCAATCCAGCAAAATGTGCTTTTGGAGTGCCATCAGGAAAGTTATTGGGGTTCATAGTAAGCCGACGTGGTATTGAATTAGACCCATCAAAGATAAAAGCAATCCAGAACATGCATCCGCCAAAGAATAAGAAAGAGGTGATGAGTTTGTTGGGCAAGGTAAATTATATTAGCAGATTTATTGCTCAGTTAACATCAACCTGTGAGCCCATTTTCAAATTATTGAAGAAAGATGTTGCGGTGAATTGGACTGATGAATGTCAAGATGCATTTGACAAAATTAAGGAATATCTGGCTAATCCTCTTGTATTGGTTCCTCCAGAACCTGGAAGGCCCTTGATCTTTTATCTGACTGTATTGGATAATTCTTTTGGTTGTGTACTGGGGCAGCACGATGAAAATGGAAGAAAGATAAAGCAATATATTATCTTAGTAAGAAGTTTACATCTTACGAGGTAAAATACACCCAGTTGGAGAGAACATGTTGTGCTTTAAAATGGGTTGCGCAGAAGTTAAAACATTACTTGTCGGCTTATACTACTTATCTGATATCTCGGTTGGACACACTAAAGTATATCTTCTAGAAGCCTATGCCCATAGGAAGGCTTGCTAAATGGAAAATTCTACTTACAGAGTTTGATATCATTTATGTAACTTGCACTGCAATGAAGGCACAAGCAGTCGCTGACCATTTGGCAGAAAATTTGGTCGATGATGAGTATGAACTATTAAAGACATATTTTCCTGATAAAGAGACAATGAATATTGAAGAATTGGAACAAGACGACAAACCAGGCTGGAGAATGTATTTTGATGGGTCTGTCAACAACAAAGGGGTCGGAATCGGAGCAGTACTCATCTCAGAAACGGGTCAGCATTATCCTGTTACCGCTCAGCTCCGATTTTTCTGTACTAACAATATGGCCGAGTATGAAGCATGCATATTGGGATTGAGAATGGCAATATACATGGGTGTTCAAGAGATTTTGGTCATGGGTGACTCGGATCTCTTGATACATCAGATTCAAGGAATGGGAGACAAAGGATTTGAAACTTATACCCTATCGACAATGTCTACATGAACTATCTCGGAGGTTTCAATCCATAGAGTTCAAGCATATCCCAAGAATGCACAACAAAGTAGCAGATGCCTTGGCCACATTATCGTCCATGTTGCACCATCCGGACAAAGCCTATATAGATCCACTACAGATACAAGTTCGTGATCAAAATGCTTATTGTTTTGCCGTAGAAGAAGAACTTGATGGTGAGCCGTGGTATCATGATATTAAAGAATATTTGAGGAGAGGAGTGTACTGTCACGACCCGGATTTTTCCCCCAATATCGGGATCGTGATGGCGCCTACTCGTGGTAGCTAGGCAAGCCATTGTATTCATACTATCCTGTTTTTAACACAATTTAATTAAATAAATGCGGAATACTTTATCGAAATGGAAATAACAAATCACAAGGTAAAAATCATACTGAAATCCTCTACCCAAGACTTGGAGTCACCAACTCACAAACTACTATGGAATACTACACATAAAAGTCTGAAGGAAATATAACATAATACTGTTTGTCTCGGAACAACGAGACTACAGCTATTAACATAAATAGAGAAAGAGACGCCGGGCCTGCGGACGTCCGCAAGCTACCTCGGTCTCAAATGTGATCAACTCCCACGCAATCTATTTACTGCTGCTGCTGCTCCTGATCGTAACCTGGACTGTGCAAAAACGCACAGAAGTGTAGCATCAGCACAACCGACCCCATGTGCTGGTAAGTGCCTGGCCTATCCCGGCGAAGTAGTGACAAGCCTAGGACCATACACCTACATAAACCTGTGCAATTCAATATATATATGTGTGTACCACAAAATAACAAGAAATAATCAAGTATTAACACAATAAGGAATATCTTAAAGAATTCAACAATTAACCACAGTTAATAATTTCGCAAGGAAAATCAAAGTGTAATGTAAACACAAGTAATATCAATTCAAGAAATAGCAAACAGTTGCACGGCATCACCCTTCGTGCTTTTACTCTCGTCCTCACCAAGTAAACAAATAGAGTACACGGCATCACCCTTCGTGCTTTATCACTCTTCCTCACCCAAATAACAATCAAATAAGTTCACAAGGAAAAACAAGGTGTAATGGAAACACAAGTAATATCAAGTCAAGAAATGGCAAATAGTTGCACGGCATCAACCAAATAAAATATAATGGAAAAACAAGTAATATTAATTCAATAAATAGCAAGCAATTGCACGGCATCACCCTTCGTGCTTTTACTCTCATCCTCACCGGATAGACAAATAAAGTACACGGCATCACCCTTCGTGCTTTTACTCTCATCCTCACATCCATAGTACGGCATGATCCTTCGTACATGGTTCAATAACAAGGCACGGCATGATCCTTCGTGCATAATCAATAAATAAACATGGCACGGCATTAACCTTCGTGCATAAATAAATAAACATGGCACGGCATCACCCTTCGTGCATTATCACTCTTCCTCACCCAAATAACAATCACAGTTAAGGGTAAAGAAAGAAACAATAATTCATAATCCGTCCCATCAAGGGCAATCAATAATAATCTTCACAACAAGTCCCAACCAGGGAGAACAATAACAATTCATCTGTAATATATCTCAAAATAATTATTTTCCAACGACTCACGGTCATACTAGACGCCAGTGTATGGATGCTCGTCACCACAACCCATACACCGCACTCGATCACATGACACATAGCACATAATCCTATTCCCTCAAGCTAGGATAGAACAAACACTTACCTCGAATGCTTATGAACAACCCAATCCGTGGAAATGTATTTTCTTTCAATTTGGCTCCAATCCAACCGTATCTATACACAATTGATTTAATATCATCAATTCTACTCAACAAACTAATTCTTAATACCAAATAACACTTTTACAACATTCTGCCATGAATAGTAAATTTCAACCCCGGGCCCACATGATCGGAATTCGGGGTTAGGACCAAAATCCGGTTACCCATCCCCCACGAGTTCACGTATATAATTTGTTTCAAAATCGGACCTCAATTCGAGGTCCAATTCCCTAATTTATGAAAAACCCTATTTTCTAACAAAAACAAGAATTTTACCATGAAAACATTTGATTTCTAATGAAAAACATGTTTAATGATGTTAGGAATTGAAAGAATTAAGTAAAAAGTGACTTACAATCGTTTTGATGAAGAAGAAATCCTTGAAGAGTCGCAAATGGGTGTTTTGGTTTTGTGAAAAATGAAGAAATGACTGAAATTCGTGTTTTTCAGGTCTATGTGTTCGCATTTGCGAACATGGGTTCGCAATTGCGAACCCCGACCAATTTCTGGAGTTTGAAAAATAAGCTAAGGGTGGAAAGTTCGCATTTACGAACATTTGTTCGCATTTGCGAACTAATGTTCGCATTTGCGAACACATGCTGTATAAGGCATTGTTCGCATTTGCGAACAATGGTTCGCATTTGCGAACCAAGGCAGTCACAGGGACGTTCGCATTTGCGAACAATGGTTCGCATTTGCGAACCAAGGCAGCACTGGGGACCTTCGCAAATGCGAACAATTGTTCGCATTTGCGAACAAGGCTGGCTTCGCATTTGCGATCAATTGTTCGCATTTGCGAGCCTTGCCTTACATTGTCCCCTTCGCAATTGCGAGAAATTCTTCGCAATTGCGAAGCCAACAGCTGGGTGAAAAAAACCAGCAGTTCAAAATTCAGATTTTCATCCAACGGCCTATCAAATCTTTACCCGAGCCCCCGGGCTCCAAACCAAACATGTACACAACCTCAAAAACACATTATGGACTTGTTCGTGCGATCATATCGCCAATATCACTTCGTTTTAATCAAATCGAGCCTCAAACTCATGATTTTCATACTTTTGATTTTCAAAACTTCTTAACTTGGAACTCAAGGTCCAAAACATCTCAAACGACATCCAAATGTCACCAAACTTTACTGAAATCACATATATAATATTTAAGACTTGTACCGGGCGTCGGAACCAAAATACGAGCCCGATACCAAGGTCTATTAATTTATTTCCTTTAATAATTGCATCAAAAACAATTTCACATAAAAATTCATAACTTGGGCTCTAGGCCTCAGAATTCGACTCCGGACACATGTCCAAGTCCCATATTTTCCTACGGACCTCTCGGGACCATCCAATCTCGAGTCCGGATCCGTTTACCAAAAATGTTGACCGAAGTCAACCATATCAATATTAATATCATTTTTATCCAAATTTCTCATAGAATTCATATTTTCTATCACAAAATCTTTCCAGCTACATGCTCGGATCGTGCACGTAAATCGAGGCAACATAGAATGAGGTTTTCAAGGCCTCCGAAGCTCGAAATGATTAATTAAATAAGTGATGACCCTTTGGGTCGTCACAATCTCCACCTCTAAAACAACCGTTCGTCCTCGAACGGACAAAAGAAAGAATACCTGAGTCAGGAAACAAGTGTGGGTAGCGGCTCCGCATATCAGACTCGGACTCCCAGGTCGATGCCTCAGGAGGCTGACCTCTCCACTGAACACGCACAGAAGGATAACTCTTCGACCTCAACTGTCGAACCTGCCGGTCTAGAATAGCCACCGGCTCCTCCTCGTAGGATAGATCATTGTCCAATTGGACAGTACTGAAGTCTAACACATGTGTGGGATCGCCGTGGTATCTCCGAAGCATAGATACGTGAAAAACTGGATGCACGGCTGATAAGCTAGGCGGCAAAGCTAATCTGTAAGCCACCCCTCCCACTATGTCTAGAATCTCAAATGGGCCAATATACCTAGGGCTGAGCTTGCCCTTCTTCCCAAACCTCATCACTCCCTTCATAGGCGACACCCGAAGCAATACTCGTTCACCAACCATGAAATCTACATCTCGAACTTTACGATCCGCATAAGTCTTTTGCCTAGACTGAGCTGAACGCAATCTCTCCTGAATAGTCTTGACCTTATCCAAGGCCTCCTGAACTAAGTCTGTTCCTAACAACCGAGCCTCTCCCGGTTCAAACCATCCGACTGGAGATCGACATCGCCTACCATACAATGCCTCATACGGGGCCATCTGGATGCTGGATTGTTAGCTATTGTTGTAGGCGAACTCTGCTAATGGCAGAAATTGGTCCCACGAGTCTCCGAAATCAATAACACAAGCTCGAAGCATGTCCTCTAGAATCTGAATAGTCCTCTCGGACTGACCATCCGTCTGAGGGTGAAATGTTGTACTCAGCTGAACCTGGGTGCCTAACTCTTGCTGGACCGCTCTCCAGAACCGCGAGGTAAACTGCGTACCCCGATCAGAGATAATAGATACTGGCACCCCATGAAGACGAACAATCTCCCTAATGTAAATCTCTGCTTACCTCTCTGACGAGTAGGAGACAGGTACTGGAATAAAGTGTGCTGACTTGGTCAGCCTATCAACAATGACCCAAATAGCATCAAATTTCCTCCGAGTCAAAGGAAGTCCAGTAACGAAGTCCATAGTGATCCGCTCCCATTTCCACTCGGGAATTTCAATCCTCCGGAATACACCACCAGGTCTCTGGTGCTCATATTTCACCTGCTGACAATTTAGACACCGAGCGACATACGCAACGATATCTTTCTTCATTCTGCGCCACCAATAGTGTTGCCGTAAGTCCTGGTACATCTTCGCGGCGCCTGGGTGAATAGAATACCGCGAACTGCGGGCCTCTGCTAAGATCAACTCTCGAATTCCTTCGACATTGGGCACACAAACTCGACCCTGCAATTTCAATACCCCATCATCATCTAGGTTTACCTGTGTGGCACCTCCCCGCTGTACTGTATCTCTCAACTCACGCAAAGGAGGATCATCAAATTGCCTCTCACGGATACGCTCTAATAAGGAAGAACGAGCGACCGTGCAGGGCTAACACTCTGCTAGGCTCAGAAATGTCTAATCTCACGAACCGGTTGGCTAAGGCCTGGACATCTAGAGCTAATGGTCTCCGATTGACCGGAATATATGCAAGACTACCCATGCTGGCATACTTTCTACTCAATGCATCGGCCACCACATTGGCCTTACCGGGTGATATAATATAGTAACATCATAGTCTTTTAGCAACTCTAACCATCTCCGCTGTCGTAGATTCAACTCCTTCGTTTTGAACAAATACCGTAGGCTTTTGTGATCGGTGTACACCTCGCATGTCACACCATAAAGATAATGCCTCCAGATTTTTAAGGCATGAACCACTCCGCCGCTAACTCAAGATCATGAACTGGATAATTCTTCTCATGTATCTTTAAGCGCCTCGAAGCATAAGCGATAACCTTACCATCCTGCATCAATACCGCTCCAAGCCCGTGCGAGATGCGTCACAATAAAGCTGTATAAGGCCGCGTACACGTAGGTAGTACCAACATCGGTGCGGTGGTCAAGGTCGTCTTGAGCTTCGAAAGCTCACCTCACACTCCTCCGACCACTGAAACTGAACACCCTTCTGGGTCAACTCGGTCATCGGGGCTGCAATAGAAGAAAACCCTCTACAAAACGACGGTAGTAACCTGCTAATCCCAAGAAACTCCGTATCTCGGTCACTGAAGCTGGTCGAGGCCAATTCTGGATCGCCTCAATCTTCTTTGGTTCCACTTGAATACCTTCCACTGATACAATGTGACCCAGAAATGCTACCGAACTCAGCCAGAACTCACATTTTGAAAATTTGGCATATAGCTGATTATCTTTCGGAGTCTGAAGAACCACTCTGAGGTGTTGCTCGTGCTCTTCCTGGTTGCGGGAGTATACCAGGATGTCATCTATAAAGACTATCACGAACAGATCTAAGTAAGGCATGAACACCCGATTCATTAACTCCATGAATGTCGCTGGGGCATTGGTCAACCCGAAGGACATGACCAAGAACTCATAATGCCCATATCTAGAGCGAAAGGCAGTCTTAGGAATGTCAGCCGCCCTGATCTTCAGCTGATGGTAGCCTGACCTCAAGTCTATCTTAGAGAATACCCTCGCTCCCTGGAGTTGGTCAAACAAATCATCAATCCTCGGCAGTGGATATTTATTTTTAATAGTCACCTTGTTTAACTGCCGGTAATCAATACACATCCGCATCGAGCCATCCTTCTTCTTTACAAATAATACAGGTGCTCCCGAGGGGGAAACACTGGGCCTGATAAAACCCTTCTCAAGAAGGTCCTGCAACTGATCTTTCAACTCTTTTAACTCCGGCGGGGCCATACGATAGGGTGGAATAGAGATGGGCTGAGTGCCCGGTGCCAAATCAATACAGAAATCAATATCCCTGTCGGGTGGCATGCCGGGCAGGTCTGAAGGAAAAACCTCAGGAAACTCCCGTGCAATAGGGACTGACTCAATGGAAGGAACTTCTGCGCTGGAATCCCGAACATAAGCCAAATAAGCTAGACACCCTTCTCGACCATACGTCGAGCCTTAACATAGGAAATAACAGTGCGAACGGAGTGGCTTGAGGTACCTTTCCACTCTAGTCGGGGTGATTCTGGCAAGGCTAAGGTGACAGTCTTAGCATGACAATCAAGAATAGCATGGTATGGGGACAACCAGTCCATCCCCAATATGACATCAAAATCTACCATATCCAAGAGCAACGGATCAACACGGGTCTCAAGACCCCCAAATATAACTACGCACGAACGATGCACCCGATCGACTACAATGGAGTCACCCACCGGTGTAGCCACATAAACTGGAATATCCAGAGCATAGCTGGGCACGGCCAAATACGGTGCGAAGTAGGAAGACACATAGGAATATGTAGATCCAGGGTCAAATAATACTGAAGCACCTCCGCCACACACAAGAATAGTACCTGTAATCACGGCATCTGATGCCTCTGCCTCTGGCCTGGCTGGTAAAGCATAGAAACGGGGATCTGCACCTCCCCTCTGAGCTGTGTCTCTAGGACGACCATCAACTGGCTGACCTCTACCTCTGGCTGGACGGTCTCTGCCTCTACGGTCTCGACCTCCACCTCTAAAATCTCTACCCCCGCCTCTGGCTGGCTGGGCAGGCTGAGGGTCAGCTGGGGCCTGAATCATAGGACGAGGACCTCGCTGCTGAGAGTTGCCCGCTGCTATAGGGCAATTCCTGATAAAATGACCTGGGTCACCATAACCGTAGCAACTCTTAGACTGATAGGGCTGCTGGCCCTGACGACCTGAATGGCCTCCACGAACACTCTGAAGAGGCTGAGCATTAATAGGAGACTGGTCTGAATAATGCCCCCGAGAACCACGATCACCTGATCCACCCTGTGAAGCCCGAAGGGCGGAATGAAAAGGCCTGGAGGACTGGCCTCTATCAAAGGATTCTCTGCTACCAGAGGAAGAACCACCAAACCTACCCGAATGACGAGGCCTCTTATCCGAAGAATAACCGCCTCCTCTAGCGAGAGCCATCTCAACTCTGCGTGCTGCATTGGCTGCCTTCTGAAATGATATGTCACTCCCCACGCCCATAGCCATCTGGAGTCTAATCGGCTGATTAAGCCCATCTATAAATCTGCGGACCCTCTCCCGCTCTGTGGGGAGTATCACCACTACATGACAGGCCAAATCAACAAACCTCGTCTCATACTGAGTGACAGTCATAGTGCCCTACTGGAGGCGCTCAAACAGCCTCGGAAGTGCATCCCGCTGAGTAACAGGGAGAAACTTCTCCAGAAATAACACTGCAAACTAATCCCATGATAGAGTCGGGGACCCTGCTGGTCGAGTCAAACAAAAATCCCTCCACCAAGTATTGGTGGATCCTGAAAGCCTGAATGTACAGAAGTCAACTCCATTGGATTCCACTATCCCCAAAGTCTTGATAATCTCATGGCAACTGTATAAGAAATCCTGAGGATCCTCTGATGTGGCACCGCTGAAGGTAGTGGTAAACAACTTGGAGAACCGATCCAGTCTCCATAAAGAATCAAAAGTCATGGCCACTCCATCTCCGGCCTGAGCTGTGGTACCTGACTGAGTGGCCACAGCTGGCTGAACTACTAGTGCCTGAGGCTGAGGAGCTACTGGCTCCAGAGTACTAGTAATAGGAGTCTGGGCCCCTCCTCCAGCCTGAGAAGCGGCTGGTGCAACTGGTAATAGACCCGCTCTGGCAATGCTATCCATAAATCCCGCTATTCTGACCAAAGCATCCCGGAGATCCGGGGTAATCAAAGTTTCTCCTGGGACCTGAGCTGGGCCCACTGGAGCTGCTGGAACCGGAACCTCCTCATCAATCTCAATATGAGGCTCCACCTCTGGGGTAGCTGCCTGGGGCTGAGCTCTACCCCTACTACGGCCTCTAGTACGGCCTCGGCCCCTGCCCCTCACAGGAGCTGTCTGGGGCTCAGGCTGCTGGTCAGCGGACGAAGAAGTGCGTGTCCTTACCATCTGCGAAAGGACAGAATAGAAATTCAATCAGGTAATTGAGGAACAAGTCGCACGACAAGAAAGAACAAATGAGAGACTTTTTCCTAACTCAATAGACTCTGGAGGACAAGTACGGACGTCTCCGTACCTACCTCTCAAACTCTACTAAGCTTGTTCGTGAGTGGTGAGACCTATGTAACCTAGAGCTCCTGATACCAACTTGTCACGACCCGAATTTTTCCCCCAATATCGGGATCGTGATGGCGCCTACTCGTGGTAGCTAGGCAAGCCATTGTATTCATACTATCCTGTTTTTAACACAATTTAATTAAATAAATGCGGAATACTTTATCGAAATGGAAATAACAAATCACAAGGTAAAAATCATACTGAAATCCTCTACCCAAGACTTGGAGTCACCAACTCACAAACTACTATGGAATACTACACATAAAAGTCTGAAGGAAATATAACATAATACTGTTTGTCTCGGAACAACGAGACTACAGCTATTAACATAAATAGAGAAAGAGACGCCGGGCCTGCGGACGTCCGCAAGCTACCTCGGTCTCAAATGTGATCAACTCCCACGCAATCTATTTACTGCTGCTGCTGCTCCTGATCGTAACCTGGACCTGTGCAAAAACGCACCGAAGTGTAGCATCAGCACAACCGACCCCATGTGCTGGTAAGTGCCTGGCCTATCCCGGCGAAGTAGTGACAAGCCTAGGACCAGTCATCTACATAAACCTGTGCAATTCAATATATATATGTGTGTACCACAAAATAACAAGAAATAATCAAGTATTAACACAATAAGGAATATCTTAAAGAATTCAACAATTAACCACAGTTAATAATTTCGCAAGGAAAATCAAAGTGTAATGTAAACACAAGTAATATCAATTCAAGAAATAGCAAACAGTTGCACGGCATCACCCTTCGTGCTTTTACTCTCGTCCTCACCAAGTAAACAAATAGAGTACACGGCATCACCCTTCGTGCTTTATCACTCTTCCTCACCCAAATAACAATCAAATAAGTTCACAAGGAAAAACAAGGTGTAATGGAAACACAAGTAATATCAAGTCAAGAAATGGCAAATAGTTGCACGGCATCAACCAAATAAAATATAATGGAAAAACAAGTAATATTAATTCAAGAAATAGCAAGCAATTGCACGGCATCACCCTTCGTGCTTTTACTCTCATCCTCACCGGATAGACAAATAAAGTACACGGCATCACCCTTCGTGCTTTTACTCTCATCCTCACATCCATAGTACGGCATGATCCTTCGTACATGGCTCAATAACAGGGCACGGCATGATCCTTCGTGCATAATCAATAAATAAACATGGCATGGCATTAACCTTCGTGCATAAATAAATAAAACATGGCACGGCATCACCCTTCGTGCTTTATCACTCTTCCTCACCCAAATAACAATCACAGGTTAAGGGTAAAGAAAGAAACAGTAATTCATAATCCGTCCCATCGAGGGCAATCAATAATAATCTTCACAACAAGTCCCAACCAGGGAGAACAATAACAATTTCATCTGTAATATATCTCAAAATAATTATTTTCCAACGACTCACGGTCATACTAGACGCCAGTGTATGGATGCTCGTCACCACAACCCATACACCGCACTCGATCACATGACACATAGCACATAATCCTATTCCCTCAAGCTAGGATAGAACAAACACTTACCTCGAATGCTTATGAACAACCCAATCCGTGGAAATGTATTTTCTTTCAATTTGGCTCCAATCCAACCGTATCTATACACAATTGATTTAATATCATCAATTCTACTCAACAAACTAATTCTTAATACCAAATAACACTTTTACAACATTCTGCCATGAATAGTAAATTTCAACCCCGGGCCCACATGATCGGAATTCGGGGTTAGGACCAAAATCCGGTTACCCATCCCCCACGAGTTCACGTATATAATTTGTTTCAAAATCGGACCTCAATTCGAGGTCCAATTCCCAATTTATGAAAAACCCTATTTTCTAACAAAAACAAGAATTTTACCATGAAAACATTTGATTTCTAATGAAAAACATGTTTAATGATGTTAGGAATTGAAAGAATTAAGTAAAAAGTGACTTACAATCGTTTTGATGAAGAAGAAATCCTTGAAGAGTCGCAAATGGGTGTTTTGGTTTTGTGAAAAATGAAGAAATGACTGAAATTCGTGTTTTTCGGGTCTCTGTGTTCGCATTTGCGAACATGGGTTCGCAATTGCGAACCCCGACCAATTTCTGGAGTTTGAAAAATAAGCTAAGGGTGGAAAGTTCGCATTTGCGAACATTTGTTCGCATTTGCGAAGAGTTCGCATTTGCGAACTAATGTTCGCATTTGCGAACAGATGTTGTATAAGGCATTGTTCGCATTTGCGAACAATGGTTCGCATTTGCAAACCAAGGCAGTCGCTGGGACGTTCGCATTTGCGAACAATGGTTCGCATTTGCGAACCAAGGCAGCATTGGGGACCTGCGCAAATGCGAACAATTGTTCGCAATTGCGAACAAGGCTGGCTTCGCATTTGCGATCAATTGTTCGCATTTGCGAGCCTTGCCTTACACTGTCCCCTTCGCAATTGCGAGAAATTCTTCGCAATTGCGAAGCCAACAGCTGGGTGAAAAAACCAGCAGTTCAAAATTCAGAATTTCATCCAACGGCCTATCAAATCTTTACCCGAGCCCCCGGGCTCCAAACCAAACATGTACACAACCTCAAAAACACATTATGGACTTGTTCGTGCGATCATATCGCCAATATCACTTCGTTTTAATCAAATCGAGCCTCAAACTCATGATTTTCATACTTTTGATTTTCAAAACTTCTTAACTTGGAACTCAAGGTCCAAAACATCTCAAACGACATCCAAATGTCACCAAACTTTACGGAAATCACATATATAATATTTAAGACTTGTAACGGGCGTCGGAACCAAAATACGAGCCCGATACCAAGGTCTATTAATTTATTTCCTTTAATAATTGCATCAAAAACAATTTCACATAAAAATTCATAACTTGGGCTCTAGGCCTCAGAATTCGACTCCGGACACATGTCCAAGTCCCATATTTTCCTACGGACCTCTCGGGACCATCCAATCTCGGGTCCGGATCCGTTTACCAAAAATGTTGACCGAAGTCAACCATATCAATATTAATATCATTTTTGTCCAAATTTCTCATAGAATTCATATTTTCTATCACAAAATCTTTCCGGCTACATGCTCGGATCGTGCACGTAAATCGAGGCAACATAGAATGAGGTTTCCAAGGCCTCAGAAGCTCGAAATTATTAATAAAATAAGTGATGACCCTTTGGGTCGTCACATGTACCCAGCGCGAGCCAAGGGAGATCAGAAAAGGTCTATAAGGCGACTAGCAAATGGATTTTTCTTCAGCGGGGGAGTTATACACAAAAGAACCCCAGATTTGGGTCTACTGAGATGTATAGATTCACAGCAAGCCGACACAATCATGGCTGAAATACATGCAGGAGCTTGCGGACCTCATATGAGTTGATATGTTTTGGCCAAGAAAATATTAAGAGCAGGATACTATTGGCTCACCATGGAATGTGATTGCATTAGATATGTGCAAAAATGCCACCAATGTCAAATACACAGAGATTTGATTCACTCCCCACCCTATGAGTTGCATACAATGTCAGCACCGTGGCCATTCGTCGCCTGGGGCATGGATTTCATCGTCCCAATAGAGCCCGCAGCATCTAATGGGCACAGGTTTATCTTAGTAGCAATTGATTATTTCACTAAATGGGTGGAGGCGAAGACATTTAAAGCAGTAACAAAGAAGGCGGTAGTGGATTTCGTACATACAAATACCATTTGTCGCTTTGGAATTCCTAAGGTGATTACCACAGACAACGGAGCAAATCTTAACAGTCACCTCATGGCAGAAGCATGTCAAATGTTCAAAATCCTGCACCGTAATTCTACACCTTATCGGTCTAAAGCACATGGAGCAGTTGAGGCTGCGAATAAGAATATTAAGAAGATTCTCAGGAAGATGGTGGACGAGTCAAGACAGTGGCATGAAAAATTACCATTTGCTCTCATGGGTTATCATACAACTCTACGTACTTTAATTGGCGCAACCCCTTACTCATTGGTGTATGGAATGGAGGCAGTCATACCTGGAGAAATTTAAATACATTCCCTCTGGATCATAGCCGAGGATGAAATTGACGATGATGAATGGGTAAAAGCTCGGCTAGAACAATTGAGCTTGATCGATGAAAAAAGATTAGCAACAGTCTATCACGAACAGTTGTATCAATAGAGGATAGCCAGAGCATACAACAAGAAAGTACGTCCATGGAAATTCGAAGTTGGACAGTTGGTGCTAAGACGTATTTTACCATACTGGGCAAAAGCAAAAGGAAAGTTTGCACCTAATTGGCAAGGGCCATTCATGGTATCTCAGATATTGTCCAACGGAGCTTTATATTTAACAGATGTGGAAGGAAAATGTGTAGAGATTGCTATCAACTCAGATGCAGTCAGGAGATACTATGTATGATTCCTTTTTCATATGTACAATTGTGTTTGTCAAAATTTTGAAATTGAAATGATGAAGGCATTCTATTTCTCTATCCAAACACTTTACCCATTGCTGCCCCTTTTTGAGCCTTATTGCAATATTCTTTCATATCCCTCTCTCGGAATCAATTATGAACAAGAGAAAAAAAAATAAATATATATATATATATATATATATATATGTGTGTGTGTGTGTGTGTGTGTGTGTGTGTGTGTGTGTGTGTGTGTGTGTGAAAAACAAAGAAGAAAAATACAAACAATCGAGAAAAGTCAAATAACGAAGAAACCTATGGTTTGAACTACGTTTGACTTGATCCCGAAAGGGTACGTAGGCAGCCTCAATGAGGTTCAATCACGGCAGAAATAAAATCCAAGATTCCCCAAATATTGAAACTGGGGCAGAAGTTATGTTTTATGATTCCGAGAGTTGTAAATATTTTGAACCCTCGCTTAAATTTTGAGCCTTTATACCTTTCTTTTCAAACCCATCCAAAAGCCACATTACGGTCCAAAGAAAGACCTTCTGATTAGTTTCAAGAAAATGACAATACAACAGAAATACAGAAAAACACATCATGGGCAATACTTGGAAGTTTGGAAACAATAAATAAATAAATGAGAGAGTCTTATTGGTGAAAACCCTAACGGGCACCAAACGGCGAATGTGAGATGAGAGAAAAATAAATGAGAGAGTCTTATTGGTGAAAACCTTCACAGGCACCATAAGGCGGAAGTGAGGAATATTTTGATGAAAGGGAAACTGCAAAATAAGAAAGGTTTGGGTTGAAGGAAAGATGAAATTAAGACAGCAACGATTCGATTGGACCAACTGGGTCGGATATTCAAATACATGGCATGGTCAAAGGAATCAGCCTTCGTACCCTAGATAAGTTCTGTCTTTACTTCAAAATACCCTCACCCCTAAAATTCAGGTCATTGCATTTCATTTTACTTGTTCAAAACCAGTTGCCAATTAAAAACTAGCTACCGACTTCTCATGTTAGATGGCGTAATAACACTGGGTCAAAGGAAAAGAGAAAAAAATAGCGATCATACAGCCAAAAGGAAATAAAAGGAAAAGAAACAAAAAGAGAATAGCAAAGGGGATTACAAAAGAAATATTAAGAAAAATCAGGAGATAAATTGCAAAGAAGAATAGAGCAAGAAGAGGCAGGCGATGGAAGCAAGGCCAGCAAGAATGCTAATCATCATTTTATAACTAATAAATTGTTCACTGATTTAGACAGGGACAAAAGATTTAAATTCTCACTAATCACTTCAAAGTGAATGTGACCAATGTGAGAGAAAACATCGAAAAGAACAGCAATAAAGGAGAGAATTCACAAGGGAGGACTCACTCAGTAATCAGGAACCTACCTGAATAGCAAGGGAGGTATTATCTTTTCAAAATTCACGCCCCAATTATCAAACTGAGGGAATATTTTTCATTTCTGCATCAGGCGCCCACCTGGATAACGAGGGAATATTTGTCTGCATTTTTCATTTCTGCATAAGGCGCCCACCTGAATAATGGGGGAATATTTTTCTGCATTTTTCATTTCTGTATCAGGCGCCCACCTGAATAATGAGGGAATATTTTTCTGCATTTTTATTTCTGCATCAGGTGCCCACCTAGATAATGTGGGAATATTTTTCAGTATTTTTTATTTCTGCATCAGGCGCCCACCTGGATAACGTGGGAATATTTTTCTGCATTTTAATTTCTGTTTGGGCACCCACCTGGATAATGAGGGAATACTTTTCAGCATTTTAATTTCTGCATCAGGCGCCCACCTGTATAACGAGGGAATACTTTTCAGCATTTTAATTTCTGTTCAGGCGCCCACCTGTATAACGAGGGAAGACTTTTCAGCATTTTAATTTCTGTTTAGGCGCCCACCTGTATAACCAGGGAATACTTTTCAGCATTTTAATTTCAGTTTAGGCGCCCATTGATTCACGTCCAAGAAACGGTCGTAGTCAATATAATCCGGTCAATTAAGTCCAGAGTCGATCCCACAAGGAATTAACCTATCATTTGCAACTTCCAAAACCCAATAACACTTCTGAAATAGCTTCCCAAATTTTGAGTATATTTTTGTGGATGTTTTCTAATAACTAACTTTTGCAAGAATTAAATACTTGAATGAAAGAATTGAATGTTGGGTAAAGAATATAGAGAAAGACTAAGGTATTGATTTTCCCTATTGATGGAATCCCCTCTGTTTATGCTCATACAAATTGTCAATATTATTCTATCAATCATGAATGCTATTTTTACCGTAATTCTCTCCCGAGCAACTACAATAATTTACTAGTGCACTCTCCCGAGCTACCCTAGCTTGCTTTAATTTGAATAGTTCACTTTAGATTGCACCCAAGGCTTCGTTATTCCTAATCCCACCTTTACGCCTAAAATTATAGATTCCTCCAATAATCTAGGTGTGGTTTTGTTCAACAATATACCTAAATATGTACTCTTTTCCAAGTTATGCACACTAAATAGGCACAGCAAATTGAGAGCTCTATCAATTAACTACAACAAGAACGAAGTTGAACAAATAGAAATCTAGCTAACAATTTGTAATCGCATAACCTAGAAGTTCATCACTCAATAGGTTCCATCAAAACCTTAGATAAAGAATTAGCTACTCATAATAAAAGAAACAATAATAATAATTAAATTCATAATCAAAGATTCAATGTAAAAGAAAGAAAGATGTTGAGAGAGTTCTCTCTTACTAGTTTTCTTGAAAAGGTTGTGAATAATACAATACTTGCCTCTCTTGGGAGATTCCAATAATTATATAGAGGGTTTAGGTTACAAAAATTACATATTGACAAGTTTATCCTTCAGAAATTCGGCGTCACCTGCGGTCGCTAATGTACCGTGGAAAATCAAGTCCTCTAAATTTGTTGAGGTTCCGCGAGCCTCTTCAACCGCGGTTCATCCGCGGTCGCGGTTGGACGCGGATGAACAGTGTCGCGGATTCTTCTTCCTATTGTTTAATGCAAACTTCACTCTTGCTCTACACTTGGCCTTTTTACCATCTTATGACTCCAAAATTGCTCTTTTAGTCTCCAATGGCTCATGTGTACCTATAACACACCAAAAAATACTAATAAAAGCATTTTGTCATCATAAACAATACTTAATCCACAATAGAGCATGATTATTTAGGGCATAATTATAGTCAAAGTCACCTATTATCACCCACATGTATGACAAGGGAATACTTTTCAGCATTTTAATTTCAGTTCAGGAACCCACCTGTATAACAAGGGAATACTTTTTGTATTTTTAAAAGTTTTATAATAGAGTAACACCATAATACATTGAAAGCCCCATACTAGGGCAGAGAAAAAAAAAAGAGGAAAAAGTTTTCTTTGTTTTTGCAATAAGGAGGTATCGACCTGGAAGCAAGAAACACATTTTGAAATCGTACAAATGGATGAAAAGCAGTATTTTGGAAGCAAGTCATGAGCAAAATTCACAAAAAATGGAAGATGCAAATAAAGAGTAACATGTGATGTGGAAGAGCAAGACAACACAAGAAGACAAGACATAGATAGGATTATCTTGTAATTCATAGACCATATCTTAGAATAGCTTCCTTATTTTATTTTTATCCTGGTGTAATAAGGAGTTAGTCAGCGATCATAGCAATAACAGCAACAACAACAATTCCCTGGTATCTAACTTTCCTGAACTACACTGACCTGATTCCTGTTTAGCCTAGGATATGTAGGCAACCTCTGAAGCAGGGTGCGGTCAAATATTTTTCAACTTCTTACGGAATATGCAAGTGGGCAAAAATATCTTATTACTTCTCACTTATTTTTGCACTGAAACTCTTCGTGCTCCCGAGCAAAGTGGGGCAGCTGTGAGCACGTGATTCTTTCCCTAAGCAATTAAGTTCCAATATATATATAAAATAATACAAAATTGATTTTTTGTTTGTAATTGTGTGATTAAGTTGCAATACCAGTGTTTTTGTTTGAAAATAAAATTCAAATTGAAATTACAAAAGAAATCAATTAGAAAATATCACAAAAATGTTAAAATTCAGAAAAATCAAGTAAAATGGAAAAAACACCGGAAAATTAAAGAAAACATTAAGGAAAAAATCAAGAAAATATAAAATAAAGGAAATGTAACATTTGAAAATAAATACAAAAAGAAAAATACAAAATACAAAAAAAAAAGGAAAATACAAGAAATAAATAGAATACAAGTCAAAATACAAAATACAATATAAATTTGGGCTAAATACATAAGGATATATGTATACCAAGCCCAAAATACAATAGGCCCAAACGAAATAAGCCTAGTCTGCCTAGGCTTATAATCAAAACGACGTCGTATCAACCAAATAAATCCCAACCGTTGATAATTTAAATCAAACGGACCAGATAAGGCGTTTACTTTATAAATCAAACGACGTCGTGTATAGAATTAATCCTGGCCGTTCAATATAATTGATCAAACGGACAATACCAATGACTCATTAAAACCAAACGATGTAGTATAGGTAAATTAATCCCAGCCGTCCAAGCATATAATCCAACGGACCTAAGAAGATCATTCATTTAAATAAACGACACCGTATCGAGGTTACAAGATCCTGGCTGTTGATCTTGACTAATCCAATGGCCAGGAATCAACGATACACGACTGGTATATATTACCTTTCTCCCATTCAATTTCTTCACTATACACACATATACAAACCATAAAAAACCCTAGCTGCCTGAGACCCATCTTCTTCCTCCTCTAGTCTCTCGTGGAGACTACCGGAAAGCCATGCCTCAGCCGTCGTCTCCTGTTCAGGCAAGCCTCAAACACCATCTCCACCACCCAAAAACCTTCCAAGCCACCATAAACCCCGACCAAAACAAAAAGACCTCCTTGTTCTTGAAACTCCGGTCGCCGGAACCCTAGCCAGCGACCTCACCAAGTATGAACCAAGGTCCCCAATTAACACCCTTGAACTGTTTTGAGGTGATCTATCATCCTATCTGGGTGGTTTCCCTCGAATCACCCTCAAACGTGTCGAATATCAGAAAAATACTCGCCGGAACCCTACTACGGCGAGTACCCAAAATTAACCCTACCCCAAATCACTACCTTAGGTCTTCAGACCACCCTTAATCTACTTTTAAATCAAACCCAAAGCCCCATCTGAAAAATCCAGAACTCAGAAGACCAAACATCTTCAAAGTTATGAAAATCCAGAAAAAGTGAAAAGAATGAAAAGAAAGAAAGAAGAAAGAAAGAAAGAAGAAAAGAAAGAAAGAAAAGTAAAAAGGAAAAGGAAAAGCCCGAAAAGCTAGGTTCCCCATCTCTATTTCTATTCTTGGTTTGCTCTTCTGAAAAAAATGTTTCTTGGCATGTCTTTTATGTTTATCTGAGCCTATTTCTTATGCATGCTTAAAAATACAAATCTGTCTCTGCCTGTTCATACGAGCCTTGAATCTTACACATGCCTAAGTTTTCTAAGTGTTCTTAGGGTTTTTGATATTAACTACACATGAATCATGTGCTAATTAGTTTGTTTTATGTGTTTGTTCATTATACTCTGTCTCGATTGAGTTTTAGTTAGTTGGAATTCAACCATTATCAAACTTCTCCTCTGAGTTCTGATTAATTGAAAATTAATTCGTGATTAAGGCTATATGTGCAAAACAACATAAATCTGGCTATATTTTGTAACTTGATTTGTATGTGAGTTCAATCTGAACTTTTGAATACCTGTGTAATTTGGGTCATAAGTATAAAGATCTTGTGGCTACGTTTGTGAGTTAAGTCTAGTAGTTAAGTGGCTATACTTCTATTAAGTGGCTATGTTTTTTATAAGTGGCTATGTTTTAAATAATGGTCATATTCTGATGAATGGTTATTTTCTGATAAATGGTGGCTAATAATGAAAAGGGGTGTGGCCTGAACTGGCTAAGTCTTAAAACATTTCTATTTAGTGGCTACTTGTTAAATAATTACTTACCCTAACTCTACCAGACCTAAGGTAGGTCGGGTAATATTTATTAAATACAATGGGTAAAAAAAGGAATAATAAAGGGTATTTTTGTAGATTCAATAGAGCCTATAAGGCTAAAAGTGACTTTAGTACTTGGTATTTCTGCAATTACTTAGAAAATAAAGGGAAGACTAGGTAGAACTAAAAGGCAATAGTGTAATAAATCTTAGCAAGTGAGGGTAATTAGGTAAAACACACCTAAAAGAACCCAATAGAACTGCCTAGAACCTTCTAGCAGGGGTTCTAGTGTAGTTCCATACAATTCTAATAGACTATACTGTAAATAATTGAAAAGGATAAGGGGAGGGAAATAGAAATAACTTAGTTGAAATTCCTCCCAATTCCCCCTAAAATAACTCTATAAATAGGTTGTTAGTGAGCCTGAAAAAGGGGTTCTGAAATCTGTAAGCATCTTTGGGGTTACAATTTTTAGGCTGGCTTTTTTTAAAATTCAGAAATTAATCCATAGTTTTGACATAGAAAAAAGTTCTAAAAGTTCTGAAACATACAACTAAGGGTAACACACATTGAGGAAGCTAATTGACTTGAGTGCTGGTCTGGGATTTCTAAGGAGGCGATTCTTCATCAATTCATCTTGACTTTGCTGGATTCTCTAATTTTACTTGGGTTGATTTGCTGGGTTTTGTATTTGGAGTTTTTGATAGCTGTTTGCTATGATTGAATCACCTCATTGATGTTGTTGTATTGTTAATTAGTTGCTGACTATTCTTCTTCTCTAAAACTATAGACTCGTCGATTTGTTTTGAACCAGGTACGCATTTTTGACCGGAAGTTGTAATGAGCTGCTGATTGGAGAAAATGATATACAATTGTGTTTTATGAATTTTCATGTACTTATATTCTATTATGTAGTTTAGAAGCATTTAGATTTCTATAATTCATCTAGGATCTGGTTGTAATAATTAGTAAACTAGAAATATGTGTTGACTCGATAACAGTAGGATAAATAAGCTAATTAAGGAATTATCACCTAAAACTAAAACCAGCTAAAACACAATTAATACAATTAGATTCATAACTATTCTGAAATTAGACATGTAATACTAATACTTAGATATTTTAGTTAACCAAGTTCTGAATCAGCATCAATTAATTCGAAAGCGTGAGTAGTAGGATTTTAAATCATGATTACTGTTATATCACTGTGGATATTAGTTTAGCCACAGAACTCATATTAGTTTGTTGTGATATGGTGACCTGAATGTGGTTGTAATAACAGTGGTAATTCAAGCATGTCTAAGAATACTATTTTCAGTTTAATGAAAGAAATAATAATTCTGTAAATAGTGTCTCAATTGATAGATAGTTCATAGATTCATATTCTGTTAATCCAATAATTAAATAGTAACAAGTTGATCAAACTAGTATTGACATCTTTAGTTAATTGACAATACCGAAAACAGTAAGGATCAAACGTATTTGTATTCCATTATTCGAAATAGTTAATTGTTAAACATTTGTTCATGGTATCGTTGTTTAAATATTGTTCTGTTTCGATTCTATTTTAGACTAAAGTAATCTGGGCCTTACTGTGAATACTGACCCAGATCTAATTGACATGGCATTAACGCCTTGGGCTAGAAACGAAAATGCTAGCTGGGAAGCTATCCAGCTGCACCTGGGTGCAATAATATGAGGAGGGCTAGATTTCAGGCCCAATAGCATATAAAAAGGGGCCTGAATCCCAAAAAAGGATAATACAAATAATGACATAAAATCTGAAACATTTATATTTAAGGAAAAAATAGAAATAGAAAATATAGTATACTTAGGAAAAGACCTTAATAAAAACAGAGATGAGGCTCGCTAAATCACAAAAAAACATAGTTGCGGGGCCCTCCATAATTTCTTATAAAAAATGTTAGAAATTGGAAAATCCGTTTAGCAAATTTCACGGTCTCTCCTAAATTAACAAGACGTAGACACATTAGGGCATGATTTATAATAAATATACATTCCTAGTACGAGAGCACATTTATGTGACTCAAATCAAAATCCCGGCGAAGCTGAAATGCATCAAGGTCACAGGCGTACTGGTTGCGGTGTGATTCAAAATGCGTTTTCGCAACGTCGCAAAAAATCTTAAAATTAACCAAAGTGGAACATAAATAGCATTTGAAACTAAGGCATATAAGAAAATCAAATATTACAAATATGGAAATTGAACGACCGTGCTAGAATCACGGAATTCGAGAGTGCCTAACACCTTCTCCCGGGTTAACAGAATTCCTTATCTGGATTTCTAGTTTCGCGTACTGTAAAATAGAGTCATAATTTCCTCGGTTCGGGATTAAATCGGTGACTTGGGATACCATTATTTTGCCAAGTGGCGACTCTGAAATTTAATAAATAAATCCCGTCCTGATTGTCCTTAAAGTGGAAAAACTCCTTCCCTGTTGTTATTACTATATCCCTTCCCAGGGTGTATTAGTAAATAGCGGGGTACACTTATTTAAAAGTAGTAAAAAGGGAGGTGTGACAGGAGTTATCGCCTCCGATTCTATTATCACAAGTATTGTCTTGGCTAGTCATAGAGAGGCATCGGTTCTATTCAATCCTGGTTCTACTTTCTCATATGTGTCCTCTAATTTTGCTTCACATCTGGGTGTGCCTCGGGATTCTTTGAGTTCCCCCGTTTATGTTTCTACTCCGGTGGGAGATTCTTTGGTTGTGGATCGTGTGTATCGGTCGTGTTTGGTCACTATTTGTGGTTTTGAGACCAGAGTTGATCTTTTATTGCTCGATATGGTTGATTTCGATATTATTTTGGGCATGGACTAGTTGCCATCCCATCACACTATTCTTGATTGTCATGCCAAGACTGTGACGCTGGCTATGTCAGGCACTCCACGTATTGAGTGGAGTAGTACTCTAGATCACACCCGCAGCCGTATTATTTCCTTTCTCAAAGCTCAACATATGGTTGAGAAAGGGTGTGCTGCTTATGTAGCTTATGTAAGGGATGTCAGTGTTGACGCTCCTTCTATTGATTCAGTCCCAGTGGTACGTGATTTCTCTGATGTGTTTCCAACTAATCTCCCGGGCATGCCGCCTGATAGAAATATCGATTTTGGTATTGACTTATTACCGAGCACTCAACGCATTTCTATTCCTTCGTACCGCATGGATCCTCCTGAGTTGAAGGAGTTGAAGGATCAGTTACATGAGTTTTTAGGTAAGGGCTTCATTCGACCCAGTGTTTTGCCTTGGGGTGCTCCTATGTTGTTTGTAAAGAAGAAGGATGGTTCTATGCGTATGTGCGTTGACTCTCGCCAGTTGAACAAATTTACAATGAAGAACCAGTATCCTTTGCCACGTATTGATGACTTATTTGATTAGCTAGAGGGTGCACGGGTGTTCTCCAAGATTGATTTGTGCTCTGGTTATCATCAGATGAAGATTCGGGAGCCAGATATCTCGAAGACTGCCTTCAGGACTTGGTATGGTCATTTCGAGTTCCTCGTTATGTCTTTCGGGCTGACTAATGGCCCAGAAACTTTCATACATTTGATGCATAGTGTATTCAGGCCATATCTTGACTCGTTCATGATTGTTTTCATTGATGATATTTTAGTATATTCCGGGAGTCGGGAAGATCATGAGCAGCACCTGAGGATAGTGCTTCAGACTCTAAGGGAGAAGCAATTATATGCAAAGTTCTCTAAATGTGAGTTTTGGCTAAGTTTGGTGGCATTTCTAGGCCACGTGGTGTCGAACGAGGGTATTCGAGTGGATCCAAGGAAGGTGGAGGCCATGCAGGGTTGGCCCAGGCCCTCCTCAACTACTGAGATTCGTAGTTTCCTTGGTTTGGCAGGTTATTACTGTCGCTTTGTGAAGGGGTTCTCTTCGATCGCAGCACCTATGACCGGATTGACCCAAAGGGTGCCCCTTTCTAGTGGACAGAGAAGTGTGAGGCGAGCTTGAAAAAGCTCAAGACAGCTTTGACTTCGGCCCCAATCTTGATGTTTCCTACCGGTTTAGGGTCCTATACAGTTTATTGTGATGCCTCACTGGTTGGACTCGGAGGAGTATTGATGCAGGACGGTAGGGTGATTTCCTACGCGTCCCGACAGCTAAAGGTGCATCAAAAGTATTGCCCTGTCCACGATCTTGAGCTAGCTGCCATTGTTCACGCCTTGAAGATTTGGCGTCATTATTTGTATGGGGTTCCTTATGAGATTTACACTGATCATCGGAGTTTGCAGCACTTTCTTAAGTAGAAGGACCTGAACATGCGTCAGAAGAGATGGTTGGAGTTGTTAAAAGACTATGATATTACTATTGTTTATCACCCGGGTAGGGCCAATGTGGTTGCAGAATCCCTGAGTCGCCAGGCGGAGAGTTTGGGGAGTTTGGCATATCTACCAGCCTCGGAGAGACCTATGGCGATGGATGTTCAGGCCTTGGCCAAACAGTTTGTTAGATTGGATCTTTCGGAGCCCAGCTGGGTCCTGGCCTGTGTGGTTTCTCGGTCTTCTCTATTTGATTGCATCAGAGAGCGACAGTTTGATGACCCTTATTTGCTTGATCTTCAGAACACGGTTTGGCGTAATGATGCTTGGGATGTTACCATCGGGGATGACGAAGTGATGAGGATGCAGGGGCATATTTGTGTGCCTAATGTTGATGATCTTCGAGAGTTGATTCTTGCTGAGGCCCATAGTTCGTGGTATTCCATCCATCCGGGCGCCGCGGAGATGTATCAGGACTTGAGGCAGCACTATTGGTGGAGGCGGATGAAGAAGGTTATAGTTGACTATGTTTATAGGTGCTTCAACTGCCAACAGGTGAAGTATGAGCATCAGCGTTATTGCAGCAGATTGAGATTCCATAGTGGAAGTGGGAGCGCATCACCACAGACTTCGTATCTGGACTTCCATGTGCTGTGAGGAAGTTTGATTCTATTTGGGTCATTGTGGATTGGTTGACCAAGTCCGCCCATTTCATTCTTGTGTGCACTACCTACTCATCGGAGCGGTTGGCAGAGATCTATATTAGGGAGATAGTCCGGTTGCGTGGTGTTCCAGTTTCCATCATTTCAGACAGAGGCACTCAGTTTACTTCACGGTTCTGGAGAGCCATGCAGCAGGAGTTAGGTACTCGGGTGGAGCTGAGCACAACATTTCACCCCGAAACGGATGGGCAGTCCGAGCGCACTATTCGGATTTTGGAGGATATGCTCCGTGCGTGCGTGATTGAGTTTGGAGGTTCATGGGATCATTTCTTGCCACTAGCGGAGTTCACTTATAACAACAGCTATCAGTCCAGCATTCAGATGGCGCCGTATGAGGCCCTATATGGCAGGAGTTATAGATCCCCAGTAGGTTGGTTCGACCCGGGCGAGGCCAGGTTGCTAGGTACTGAGATAGTCCAGGATGCAATAGACAAGGTCAAGGTGATTCAAGATAGACTTCGTGCAGCCAAGTCCAGATATAAGAGTTATGCGGACAAGAAGGTTCGCGATGTGGCATTTATGGTTGGCGAGCGGGTTCTACTTTGGGTCTCGCCCATGAAGGGCGTCGTGAGATTTGGGAAGAAAGGGAAGCTGAGTCTGAGGTTTATTGAGCCTTTTGAGATTTTGAGGCGTGTTGGGGAGGTTGCTTATGAGCTGTCCTTACCTCCCAGCCTAGCTGGAGTCCATCCAGTATTTCATGTCTCTATGCTCTAGAGATACCATGGTGACCCGTCGTACGTGTTGGATTTCAGTTCAATTCAGCTGGACACGGATCTATCCTATGTTGAGGAGCTAGTGGCCATTTTGGACAGGCAAATCAGAAAGTTGAGGTCAAAGAACATCACTTCGGTGAAGGTCCAGTGGCGGGGTCAGCCAGCCGAGGAGGCGACTTGGGAGACCGAGCAGGATATGCGCAGCCAATACCCTCATCTCTTCACTACATCAGGTATGTTTTCTATGCTCGTTCGAGGACGAATGAACGTTTAAGTGTAGGAAGAAGTAACGTCCCGGCCATTCATTTTTGAAATTTACGCCCCGATCCATAATTAACTATTTTCCCCTAAGTTCATTTCTGCTATTGTGGTTTGCCGGGATGTTCGGTTATAGAATTAGGATTGTTTTGGGACACTAAGTCCCTAAATCAGAGCTTTATAGTTGAAAAATGTCCCGTATTTAGAATAGTGTTAAGACGACCTCAAAATGGAAATCGGATGGTTTTGTTAACTCCGTTAGGCGATTTCAGGGTTTGGAGCATGTTCGGAATGTATTTTGGAGGTCCGTAGCTCATTTAGGCTTGAAATGTCGAAGTTTGGAATTTTTTAGAATTCGGTCGATAGGCGAGATTTTGATCCGGGAGTCAAAATGGAATTTTGATTGTTGCAGTAGCTTCGTTAGGTGATTTTGGGTATGTCTGCAAATATTCAGGTCATTCGGACATCGTTTGGTCGGGGTTTTGATAGAATGTAAGTTTCGGAAGATTTGGTTGAAACTTAGGCTTGAATCTCCCATAATTTGATGATTTTTATGTATAATGATATGTTTTTATGATTGGAACAAGTTTGTATCATGATTTTGAGTAGGTTGGTGGTTTTGGTTGAGGTCCCGGGGGTCTCGGTGGTTTTTTCGGGGATCAAACGAACCATTTTAAGTTGAAGAACACAGCTGAATTGCTATCATAATTGTTGCAGACTTTTACTCTATGCGATTGCAGGGAACTGCGATCGCATAGGGTTCCCTGCGATCGCATAGAGGCTGGTGTGAAGTCCATAATTTTCTTATATGCGATCGCATAGTACTGTCCGCGATCGCATAGGTCTGCCCCCCTCTTCTATGCGATTGCATTGCTTGTCCGCGATCACATAGTGTATTTTGAGCATGAGCATTAGGGGTCCCTTTTTCCTCCATGCGAACTCATTGTTCTTCATGCGATCGTAGTGTATAACATTTCAACCTTCTGCGATCGCAAGCCTTAGGCTGCGATTGCATAGCACATTTTTATAGGCCTCCAATTTTACTCTACGCGATCGCATGACTTTGAATGCGATCGCATTGAAGAATATACTTGGGCAGAATATAACATTTCATCCGTGAGGGTTTCACTATTTTTGCAAAAACTCAAGCTAGGGAGCTCGGTTTTGAGTGCTTTTTCGCGTGATTTTTAGAGCCAATTATTGGGTAACAATTTCTTACTCCCTTTTGATCATTATTCACTAATATAAACTCAAATTTTTCCTTTAATTTCGGATTTGGGGTGTAAATTGGGGTAAGTTTCTTTGAACAAACATTGATGATTTGGAGGGGCAAACAGACTCCGATTTCGATAAATTTTATATGGTTAGACTCGTGAGAGTACGAGGGTTCTGAAAACGTAAAAATATTTCGATTCTGAGCCAATGGCTGGAGGGGTATTTTGGTCATTTCAACCATTTTCACGTTGTAGCTTTAATTTTATCAGTGTAATTAGTTACTTGCGATGTTATTTACACTATGTAATTGGTTTGAATAGATTTGGGTCACTCGAAGTCGGATACTAGTGGCAAGGGAGTTCTTAGTGGTTTTGTACCGGGATTGAGGTAACTGACTTGTCTAACCTTGTGTGGGGATTTTCTCCCCTAGGATATATATATATATATATATATATATATATATATATATATATATATATATATATATATATATATATATATATATTGAATGCCTCGTACGCGAGGTGACGGGCGTGTACTTGCACAGTTCAAAAACCACTTTACTTAAATTGCTCAATTAGTGTTATCTTTGTTATTTAATTGGTTTAATTGCAAGATTTATCCTGTGTTAGCTAGGGAAGCAAGATTAGATAGGATTAACTGTCTAAATGCCTACCTGTCTTAATTGAATTCCCTGGGACATGTTGAGACTGGATTTAGCTTTTAATTGTAGTAGTGTGCTTCATATTTCTCTACGATTTCTCTTATTTGATTGTGTTTGTGTTCTGTGGACTGCGGTTTCAATTCCCGGAGATCCGGTGCTACTAAGGTAAAGGACTATGGGTTCAATTTTTGGAGATTTTGTGATTCTGGTATACGTACAATGGGTTCAATTCCCAAAGATCCTGTGATTCTCATATACGGACTGCGAGTTCAATTCCCGGAGATCCTGTGATTCTGATATACGGACTGCGGGTTCAATTCTCGGAGATCCTGTGATACTGGTATAAAAGACTGTGGGTTCAATTCCTGGAGATCCTGTGATACTGATATATGGACTGCAAGTTCGATTTCCGGAGATCCTGAGTTTCTGAGTATAAAAGGACTGCGGGTTGAATTCCCGGAGATCCTGGATTATTGATTTGTACTTGTTGTGTTAATTTCTCTTTGTTGGCTTAATTGTAGACGGCTTGTAGTATTTATTTCGTTTGATGTTATCTCAGACTTATTCCTATTTTGCACTATTCGGTATTATTATCATTATTTTCATTAATCTCGGTAGGGCCCTGACCTTCCTCGTTACTACTCCATCGAGATTAGGCTTGGCACTTACTGAGTACCGCTGTGGTGTACTCATGCTACTCTTCTGCACACTTTTGTTGTGAAGATCCAGGTCCATCTGATCAGATGCACTACCGGTGACCGAGGCACATTTTCAGGAGACTCGAGGTATGAATCTGCGACGTCTGCAGATCCGGAGGGTCTTATTCTATTCTTCCTTAGTGATGTCGGTTATTCCTTTATTTCGGTTGTATAGATACTCTTGATGTATAGAGCTACAGTTATTCTCTCTTAGTCTGTGTTGCCCGTGAGTTTTCGGGTCTTGGTGGTTGTATATTCTGGTATTTTGTAAAGTGTATGTGCCGAGTGGCACCTATTACATTTCTTTAATGTCATTCCGGTGTTATCTTAACTATTGTTCATTAGAATTGTACATTTTGCATTGAGTTAGGCCTACCTAGTCGTGAAGACTGGGTGCCGTCATGATAGGTTAACGATTGGTGAACTAGGGTCATGACATTATGTCTTCGTCCCGCTCTTTAAGCTCTTCGACCTTTTGTGCCAACTATTTCTCCTTTTGCTTGATCCCGTTACGGAACAACTGAAAATTGTGTCCTAAGTAAAGAGATTGGCCAATGCACGATGTTTGGTATGGTACTCCTAATATTTGGTGGCCATTTCCCCAAAAATGGTTGTCCTCCACCTATCCCTCCGATCGTGCTCAATCTCCATGACGAGGGTCTAGTATGCAAAGAAAATCCAAAACAAGGAATGGGTTAAGTACACAAAACGAATCCAAAAATAGAAAGAAAAGAGAAAATCACCTACCATCTTAGAAGAAGCGTACGAAGGGGCAAACAACGATGCTACTTGCTCGTAATTTGCTAATATGTCATAATCCACATGGATGACTATGTGTCAGTTAGGACCTTCTGTCCTCACTTCTACACGATTATGCCTCTCCAAGTAAGATCGTCCATCTTCTGGATCGACATCCAAACCCGAGCCGTCATCCGCGACATGCTAAACTACGCCTCATCTGCGATAGACGATGCGACACCCTCAGCAGATCATACAGATCCCCCACCTTGATATGTTCCTTCGACCCTGGTAGAACTCCCTGCCAAAATGGCATCCGCCATAAGAATGACACATGTGCTTGACCTAAGCAAAGACGCCGTCCCCAAAGCACCAATTCTATTGTTTTCCAATATCGATGATGACACCCTTTCTAAGCTCTACCCTCCTCAGTTTCCTCGATGGTGATTCATTGTCGTTCGATGGCTCATCCATAAGGTGATAGATGGGTCGAGAGAAGATCTCATCCCGTACAATGACATCATGAGAAGTGTCTCTAGTCGGTACAGATTGAGCGCGGTCTCCTCAGACGGTCACAGCCAAGGCAAATTGCATCCCTGCTGATGCAATGGCCTGGCGAAATACTGGATTTAGGCCTTCTTTCTAGAAGGCCTACGGCCTATCTACACAAAGATGTCGTATCAATAAACAATACCAAATAGCTAAGGTCAAAATAAAAGTAACACTTATCGGATAAAACTTTCGGCCCAAAGCATATGAGGAAAGCGGGCGAAT
>JASVEL010012051.1:0-86168 GCA_032618575.1 Nicotiana noctiflora | reverse complement strand
ACCATAATATATATAGCGTAGTTTTTCACCGTCTATATTTTAACGGCATATTTTAACCGTTAAGGTATAGCACGGTGAATAACCGCGTTATACATAAAAGATGGCCCCACCAGTAATTCATATGTAACTAATTGACTCGTCAATAATTCATAGGGGTATAGCGTGCTATATATCATATAGTTATAACCGCAGATTGATTTTTCCTTTTTAAGTAGTTTCAGAATTTTATAAAAATCCATTCAAGATCCTTCACGTCTTCCGAAATATTTGTTCGATAAGTTATTTTGCAATTTGTCATAATATTCGAAGAGCGAAAATTAAAGTTTCATTATATGGGGGGAGGGGGGGGGGAAGGGAAGGTTGTGGTGGAGAATAACTCAATACGCTATAGTTGTTCTCCATAGTGTCATGTTAAGTTGCCACTTACAATGGAGTATGATAGATTAGTATCGTTGTTATGTAAAAAATATGTGTAAGCAGAAGTTTGGTGAATTTTAGAGTAATCGGAAGATGTCCATATTTTGTTACTCCGCAAGGGGTTGCTCGTTATGCTCAGTTTGACATCGAAGTTGATGAAACTCTAACAGAATTTTTGAGGACTCCGGATGAACACCAAGAACTTCTTGTGATAAAAATATTGAAAATATACATCAAGGCTGAAGACATTCGCAGTAATGAGGTTCCACAAAGTAGGGATATCCTTCAATCATCAGGTGATTATTTTGGAGTAGCTTTAGCCTAACAGGTTCCGGGTGAAAGAGTTTGGCCTGATCTAAGCTTATCTCCAAGGGCGAATGAGGAGCGAGGAAATAATTTCTCCTCAAGTTTACATAATCCACAAGCCGAGTGGTAAACTTCAATTTTCCTCTGTATTACAATATTTATTTTATGTATTGAATTTGTATGAACACTAACATATTCCCTAGGGGGTACCGGCCATATATGAATTTTACAAGTCATGAACTAACGATCAGTTGGATTATGCCTAATTTTAATGTGTTGGATCAGGTGATCCATCCTGGAGTCATCATCAACATGGTAATGTACATCATGAGATATCAACATATTATGATTTGTAAGTGAACTGATAAAGTTATATGTAAAGTTTGGATGAATTTAAGAAACTGTTTATTTTATTGGTTGTGTAATGAAAATGAGTAACTTGAAGGTCCTTCTCTTACTTTATTGCACGAAGAGGACATATTTTATCGGGATTTGGCAGATGTGCAGAGTCGGGAAGATAATGGTGATTTTGTCAACAATGCTGATAAGTCTGAAGATGATATACCCTTCCCTGATGAAGGTGATGGTGAGGAGGACGAGAATGTTGAAACTGATTTAACGAGGGAGCATGCTCCACCTCCCGTTAGACCAAGACGAGTCCCACGTGTCGTTTCATTCAAGGGATATTCCCTACCTTGATCATTTGCCAAGTATGCCGGATGTAAATGGCCTCATAAGGGATCTTGACAAAATTAAGACAACAATGTGGGATAAATCTATAGCAATGGTGCAGTCAAAGTGCATACTTTTTGCTGATAAAGCATGCCTAAGCAGGGCGGTACGAATGTACAACATAAAAGAGTGTCATGAAATCATGTTTAATGAGTCATTTTTGTACGTATACAAGATTATTTGTCGTAGATGATTTACAGATTGCAATTGGATGTTGCGTGTGAGGAAGCAGAAAACAAATATATGGGTTGTGGCTAAATACATTGGCACCCATAATTGTGAAATGGGCACATTCAGTGGGAATTATTTTAACTTGAATGTTGACTTGATTTCCCTTGTCTTGATTCCACACATTGAAGCGTCCATAAGATACAAGATCAATGAGTGTATAACATCTGTCCACCAGGTATATAGATGTACAACTACCAAAAGACAGGCATTTCTTGGGCGCAAACATGCCTTTGAAATTATTTATGATAAATGGGATAAGTCTTTTGCCTCTCTACCCAGGTACATCGCCACATTGCAACATGTTAATCCCGGAACTATTGTTGAATGGAAGCTTGAACGGAGTTCGGGAATACTAGAACACATATTCAGAGGCAAAGTGTTCTGGGCATTTAAACCATCCATTGATGATTTCATGCATTGTCGGCCAGTAATATCCATAGACGACACGCATGTCTATGGAAAGTATGATGTTAAGTTATTCATCGCCATTGCAGTAGATGCAAATATAAGTATATTTTCCCTAGCATTTTCTATTTGTGTCAATGAAAGCCAAAAGATGTTGACATTATTTTTGAACCACTTGAAGGAGAATGCAGACAACGTTTAAGTATTTGTCTAATCTCTAATCGACATGGCAGTTTTTAAGTTCTTTACAAAATTTGCATGCATGACAGGAACTGTATGTCGACCACTGTTATTGTGTTAGGCAGTTGAAGGCCAACTTCTAGAGGGATTATTCGAACAAGGACTTGCATGATTAATGTGGATGGCTGCAACAAATCACATAGTGCAAATTCAAATGCAAACGAAATTGATCAGGTAAGAAGACCAATGAACCTATAGTTGGTTGATGTGACATGAGCTTGACAAGTGGACTTTGCATGTGGATGGTGGCAGAAGATAGGGAATTTTGACTACAAATGTGTGAGAGTCTTTCAATGGATTATTAAAGCATGCGTGTGGATTGACTATCACTGCGATGGTGTGGATGTCATTTAAGCAAATGGAAGAGAGGTTTCTTGAAAGATCGAGAGGTGCGTCGTCGTTGATGGAAATGGGTGTTAAATTTATGCCAATAGCAATGAAAGTATTTGAAAAATACAGGAAGCGAGCACAATGGCATTCATTTTTACAGTATTGCAATGAGCGAAATATTTTTAACGCACCCCGTCAATGAGGCTAGAAGGTTATGCTCCTATGGATAATGGTCCATCAATCAAATGTCGTGCTCATATGCCATGAAGTGCTTCTAACACACATGTTTCTTGACAACGCGTTACGTGGATAAGAGTATAGTATTGTTGTATACTTAAACACCTATAATAGATAGTTGCAGCCAGTGGGTGCTGAGCAGTACTGGCCGTCAGAACCATTCAAAAATGGTGTGTGACAAGGATTATGTGTGTCAACGACAAATGCAAAAAAGTACGTGTATACAGAATCAAATGGATATTGGTGATACTGTTTATGCACATAAATTTGGCATATATTTCCAACACAGGATACGATCATTATAAATTTCCTTCAACTTGTTTGGGTAGCAATGATAATTCATCTCCTGGCGGAAGTTCATCCAATGTTCCCAATTATCATAGATATACGTAGTATTTTGTTGCTATGATTTGTTGTAATAAATGTATGTAAACGTTCAGCTTGCAAAATATATGAAATAAAATTATGTATCCAATGGGTTAGATATGAATGATATTTAGCATAAATACTTCATTACGACAATTTAACATACACCCAATAAAAAAATAACTATCATTCGCCATTATCATTGTTGTTTGGCACGATCTCAATTTCACTATTTTCATCTTCAACTTCATTGTCAATATCATGTACGCACCCATCAGGACTGAGGGCATCGTAATCTAGGCCCCAATTGGCATGCATTTATCATATTTTATCACTTTCATCAATAAGAACACTTGCTTGATTTCTACAAAAGTACGGGACTCCAACGTCCAACGTCTGTGGTAGAAAATTAGGTAGTCCCTCCCACCTAACAACTGTTGGGAAAACAAGATAATCATTGTCTCTATGTAATTTTTTCATATTCTAATAAATCCCAGTACTGATCCTCTGTTCCTTGCAGGTAGTTAAGATTATCCATTGCATAATGAAAAACTAGTGCCTTTTCCATCTCAAGAATCTCCTTCATCAAATGCCAAATCACTTCTGGTTCATCTTTGTGTGTGCTTGTTACGAAGGTTGCAGACAGTGCTTGTGGCACAACAAGCCCATGCCAGCGACATAGTACTTCATAATCACATTGTTTTGAATAAAGAGGAACCTATTGTAGTTTTTTGCCCCAAATTCGCATTCCTTCAGGGTTTGTAAAATTCATTTCGCTCTGAATAATGTGCCCTACAACTTTGGGATCAATATGTATATTGATAGACTTGTTTTTCAAGGGAACGGAACACCATACCACTTGTCATCAACCAAATCGGTATAGCAACCTAGCATATTTTTTTCAAGGTAGGGATCAATAATGTTAAGACACATTCCATGGATATCTGTTGAAGTACCTTCTCCCTTTTTCCTCCTATTGAACCACTTATTAAATGTTAGTGGTATTTTGAAATGGATATTGTAATGTTTCTTAAAATGGTCTTTGAATACAGATCTCTTGGTTCAGTTTTAAAAAGTTGTTTTATACCCGAAAGAATTATTATAACGCAAATATAGTGCACCACCAATATGCGTTACGTGTATTGTCTTGTCGACCTGAAAAACTATTTTTATAGAAAAGTTGTCTTGTACCCTAAAGAATCATTATCATTCGAAACCTAGTGCGCCATCAATATGCGTTTTGTATATTGCCTTGTCGACCTGAAAAAGCTGTCGTTCTGGAGAAGTTGTCATGTACCCTAAATTATCATTATAACGTGAAACATAGCGTGCCGCCAATATAAATTATGTGTATTGTCTTATCAACCTGAAAAAACTACCGTCTATCTTATACCCTAAAGAAGCATTATCACGTGAAATTTAGTGCGACACCAATATGGTTTATGTGTATTGTCTTGCCTATAAAATCCTAGTGCATTTTATTTATTATTTGCACTTAATGAAACAAATAGAAAAATTTTTCATAAATTTTTCAGTTTTCTTGTATTAAGAAATGTCTGGGCGCAATGACGTACCAAGGTGTTATTGTGGCAAACATGCGATTTTGAAGTCATGTTGGTCAAACTGAAACCTGGGGTGCAGGCACTGGATCTGTCGACAACTTGTAAGTTATTGTTTTGAAAAAATATTTGTTAACATTTTTTATTCAACATGTTAATTAATAGTATTGTGCAATAATCATCATTGGCAGGGCGAAAATCAATATGAATTTGAAGAATGGTATGATGAACCCATTAACCAGGAATACTACAAATCATGTTTGCACTATGTTTGAAATATGAGCGGTGAATACGAACTCTAGATCTTTAAACTACAATAATAACTTAATTGTTGAAAAAAAAAACATAGGTTGGAAGAGAAATTAAGTGGTTGAAGCACATGTGTTGAGTATAGTATTTTATCTTTATGTTTTACGTGTCATGTGTTATCATTAATTCTACTGAATTGAAATTATATTAAGTTGTCATTTTTGTTTTTGTGTTGAAGTATTAAACTAATAAATAACCCGAAAAATAAAAACACATGCGAAAATAATGTAAAACATAAATAATGTTGCTATTATATACTTAATGTCATATATACAGATAATCATAAATGTCAGTGTGTCCCAAAACCTTTATGCTTTAAAACATTGGTTGACCTGAGGTGCATCTCATCCAGCCTAGCTCCACTATTAAGATCATCCTCATCATGTCGCCTCTTTATCGGATGATGCCCTGCAGTATGATCATCGGTAAGGCTGGCACACTCGTAGAAGTGACTGTCGGTCCAGCTGTAACCTATAGTATAATAATATATTTTAGTATATGAAATATATACTATTAACACACGTCTTACCCACATTTTTTTTAATGGTCTTATCATGGTCTCGGCGGGCTCCTAAATATAATCATCCATCTCAGGCATGTCAGTATTGTAGAAAGTGGCCTCCGTGACAGGTGAGGATGATGTCCTTAAAAAAACAAAAATGCGTTAGATATTGATGACTAATCAATAAGATAAAAACAAATATAAATAATAGTAATACAAACAAACATGTGCACGTGAAAGATCCTTAGTATCCCGCGATGACGAGCCACAACTCAGCCAGCGCCACTATGCATATCTCGTGTCGGACGATCATCAGCAATTGAAATTGGCTTTGGGGGGGGGGGGGGGATATACTGATCCCACTCCTATCATGTAATGGTCGTGCCCGCGATCAATATAGAGCTGATATGGTCACTTGCAAAGTCCCTCGCGTCTTCTGAAGGCTGAATGATAGCATATCATGAGGAGCATCGTCTGGATCAGGGTGGTCACTTGGCTGATCATCTCTCAATTCCTCTACAGGTGCCTCAACAACCCCTTTCTGGGGATCACATCCTCGTCGACCACCACGACCTCGTGGCACACTCATTCCTCTCTGGGTACTCCTGCCATGTCTACAATGTTCAGGCTCCACTGGTGGCTCACGATGGTACTGCTCTGGCGGCACATAATCAACTTCGTAACCTAAGCTCTCATCATCTCGGGCATGCCTCAATAACCGGAAGCTAGATTTGTAATCTGCCATTCGTTCTCCTGCAAAGTTATTGCTCCCTCGCCAGTATGCTTCTTCATCTGCCATCCCAAGTGGTAGAACATATGTAACACAATAGCCTGCATAACATGTACAATATTAATTATAGAATGATAGGTTAACATTATAAGTAAGTATAACAAACAACATACTAGTGCCTCGTGCCTCCCGATGTATGGAATGTACCAACCACCGATGTGATGATGAGGGAGCATGCTCTACCTCCCGTTAGATCGAGAGTGTACGAGAACCATGTGCCATTCTATTCAAAAGAGATCCCTACCTTGATCAGTTGCCCAGTATGCCGGATGTGGATGCTCTCACAAGGGATCTTGATAACATTCAAATAGCAACGTGGGATGAATCTAGACCAACTCTGCTATCAAAGAATATGTTTTTTGCTGATAAAGTGTGCCTAAGGAAGGCAGTGTGAATGTACAACATAAAATAGTATCATGAGATCATGGTTCATGGTTCATCTTCAGACGTATACAAGGTTATTTATTGTAGATGGTTTCAAGGTTGTACATGGATGCTGTGTGCTAGAAATTTGAAAATAAATATGTGGATTGTAGGGAATACATTGGCACCCGCACTTCTGAAATGGACACATTTAGTGAGAATTTTTTAAACTAGAATGTTGATTTGATTTCTCTTGTGTTGATTCCACACATTGAATCTGTCCATAAGGTGCAAGATTAAAGAGTGTATAACATCGGTCCACTATATATATGGATGTACTATTACCAAAAGAAAGGCTTTTTTCGGACGTAAACGTGCGTTTGAGATTGTTTATGGTAACTAGGATAAGTCATTTTCTGCTATACCCAGGTACATGGCTGTATTGCAACACTTTAACCCTGGGAATTTTGTTCAATGGAAGCTTAAGCGGAGTTTGGGTATATTATAATTAATTTTTAGATATGTATTCTAGGCATTTAAACTAGCCATTGATGTTTTTGTGCATTGTTGGATGGTAATATCCATAGACGGTGCTTATATCTACAGAATGTATGGTACTAAATTGCTGATCGTTGTTGCAGTAGATGCTAATGGAAGTATATTTCCCCCCACGTTTGCTATTTGTGACAATGAAATCCAAGATACGTGGACATTATTTTAGAACCACTTGAAGGAGTACGTCACTATGTTAGGCACTTGAAGGCTAACTTCTAAAGAGCTCATCCGAATAAAGACTTGTATGACTTAATGTGGATAGCTGCAACAGATTACCAAGAGTGTAAATTCATGAGGCGAATTAGGCAGGAAAACCTAGAAGCCTACCGTTGGTTGATGCGACATGAGCTTGACAAGTGGACTTTGCATAAGGACGATGGTAGAAGATTGTGAATTTTGACTACAAATATGTTAAAGTCTTTCAAGAAGTTATTGAAGTGTGCACGTGGATTGTCTGTCACTGCCATGGTGCGGATGTCATTCAAGTAGATGGGGAAGAGGTTTATTAATGGATCATGAGATGCATCGTCATCGATGGAAAATTAGTGTTGAAATTATGCCACAACCAATGAAACAATCTGAAAAATATAGGAAGCAAGCACAATGCCATACATTTTTGCTCTTGTGGAAGATGGTCAATCTATTACTTGCCATGAAGTGCTTTCAACATACAGGTTTTGCGACAATGAGGTATGTTGATAAAGAATACAGTTTTGCTGCATACGTAAACATCTATAGTGAATAGTTACAGTCAGTGTGTTGAGCATTATTGGCTGCCAGAATCATTTAAAATGGTGTTTAAAAAGGATTATGTGCGTCAACATCAAGTGAAAAAAGAAGGTGGATACAAAACCAAATGGATATTGGTGATACCGTTTATATACGTAAATGTGGCATATGTTTCCAAACGGGACACGACCACCGTAAATGTCCTTCAGCTAGTTTGGAAAGCGGTGGTAATTCAGCTCCAAGTGCAAGATCATCCAATGTGTCCAATAATCAAGGATAAACATAGTGTTTTATTGTAGTATTTTGTTGTACTAAATGTTTGTAAATGTTCAGTTTGAAAATCTTCTGAAAAATTTATGTTTGGAATAGGGTTAAATCTAATTGATATTTAGCATTAAAGATTCAATAAAACAATTTAAAATACACTGGAGAAATAAATAATAATTTTTATTCGCCATTATCATCACTATCTTTATCATCCTTGTCAACATCTTGTACGAACCCTTCCGAACCGATGGCATCGTATTCTAGGCCCCATTTGACACATATTTCTAGTATTTCATCGCTGTCATCGATAACCACTTGCTTTATTTCAATAACAATATGGTACTCCTACATCCGATGTCTATGGTAGAAACTTAGGTAGTCCCTCCCACTCAACAACTGTTGGGAAAACATGATTGTTAATGTCTCTATGCAATTATTTATTTTCTAACAAATCCCAATACTGATCCTCCATTCCTTGTAGGCAGTTAAGATCATTCAATGCATAACGAACGGCTAGTGCCTTTTCTATCTCTAAAATCTCCTTCATCAAATGCCAAATTGTAAGGCCCTGTAAAAATTTTATGCTTAAAACCTAGTAATTGTGGTGTCATGGTCCGAATAATGTGTTAGGAACGCGTCGTTCGGACCCTTGGTAGTGATTTAAGTTTCAAAAATTTAAAAAATCAATTTTTCCAAAAAGTATCGATTCTGCGGTCAGGAATGCGATCGCAGATCTGCTATGCGGACCGCATTCCTACCTCAGAGCTTAACAGAATATTTTCCAAAAGTCATGATGAAAATGCGGTCAATATGCGACCGTAGAATGGAAATGCGGACCGCAGATCTATCGCATAATTCTTTGAGAAATTTTGAGTGTCAAATCTGCGGTGCATTCTACGACCGTATATCAAGAATGCGGACCGCATTTTGGTCGCATGTCGTAACAGAACCTGTGAAATTCTAAGGCAATTCTACGGTCCATTATGCGGACCGCATGTTGATTCTTCGATCGCAGACGCGACCGCAGAATTGACTCGGCCCAGATTTTTATAAAATTTTGACCCGACCCCTTCTTTAATAAAACACTTTCAAGCTTCATTTTTCTCACACTTTCTTACCAAAACTAGTGAGAGGAGAGAGGGGTTTTAGAGAGAGAAGTCTATTATTTTCAAGAATTATTCCAAACATTTAGTCCAAAGGATCCTAGGGCAAAGATTCAACTTCCCCAATCTTTACAAGGTAAAAACCCTAACCATTTTCCTTGATTTTTTGTTTTTAAAATGGGTAAAGAAAGGTTTTCATATAATAGCTTTTGAAAATAAAATTTAACACTCATGCATGATTATTGAACTTGATTTTTAGTAAAAAGAAGTGAGTAGACGTAAGAATTTTCAAGAACGAGGTCGACAAAATAGGATAACTTGGGTAAGCACAAAGTAGGAGGTTAAAGGAAGAAAATCTAACACCAGGTATGTATGGCTAAGTTTGATTCTTGTAAAATCGCCCATATGTGTGCAATTTGTTTAGTATATGTTAATTTGAGAGATTGTATGAAATTATTTGATTTTATTGTTGGGTATTCAATTGATGTTGAACTACGTGTGGTGTGGTATGAAATATGAATTGAATGATAAAAAAAAAGGGGAACTCAAATTGGTAAAGAATTGAGAACAATCGTTGTGATGGTATACATGGTTTATTGTGGAAGGAATTGAAACACTTGAATTGTGGTAAATTTTTGAACATATTTTTATGGGTATTCTCGAATATGGGAACATTGTAACTTGGTTGTGATATCAGTTTGAAAAGAATTTGAGAACATGAACCAATTTGTAAGTTGCTTAATTGAACTTGTTGTGATTTTGTGTAGAGCCTTGTTTGCTGTTTGTGATTGTTGTGTTTGAAACTGTACGGTGGGATCGGGTTGCGCGCCACAACACGAAGTAATAAAGTGTGGGTTAGGGTGATAAGGGTGGCCGAGGTAATAAGGGTGGACGAGGTAATAAGGATGGAAAACGATCGAAATCGCTATTGAAATTGATATAAAATCATTGATGTGAAATTGTGAAAGGAGACAGCATGAAAGTTTGCAACCTGTGGGGCACTGATTTCTCCTTTGTTTGACTACTTGTGTTTTACGTGATTGACTGGTTGTTGTTATCCCTGTTAATCTTAAATCGTGCTTTGTGTTGAGAATTATTTGAAATGAGGAAAATATGGAAAACGTGGTTGGCTGGCTTTATTAATTCTTGATGTAATTTATTGTTTATCTTATCATCGTGATTATCTGCTTAATGGCTTGAGTTTACTTGAGACAAAGTTTGTCCATACATACCAGTACAATTCCAGTGTACTGACGTCCCTTTTGCCGGGGACGCTACATTCGTGTTATGATTGTAGGTGGGTCAGTAGCAGGCACTTCAGCTCATCGGCAGTAGTATTCTTCATCTTCCACTGCCCATTTTGGTGAGCCCCTTTCTTCCTCAGGGACCCTGCGTGGCTTATGCCACTTCTGTTGTAGACTTCATTTTGATTGTTGTAAGGTATAGCCGGAGCCTTGTTACCGGCAAGTATTATATTTCCTTTTGTATCCTAGAGGCTCCGTAGACATGTAAATGTGGGATTGTGGCCTATGTACATTGATATATCATTATGTACATTGATAGGCTTATTTTCTAAGTGACATAGAACACCATACCACATGTCATCAACCAAATAATAATAGCAACGTAACATATATTTTTCAAGGTAGGGATCAATTGTGTTATGATGTGTTCCATGTGGATCTATTGAACTACCTTCATATTTTTGCCTTTTCTTAAACCACTTATTAAGTGTTAGTGGCATTTCTGAAATAGATGTTGTAATGGTTCTTTAATTTGGTCTTTTAATATTGATCTTTCGGTTCAACTTAAGAAGATCTAAACTTCACGAACTTGTGATTTAAACGTAGTGCGTCACCAATATACATTATGTGTATTGTTAAGTCGACCTGAAAAGGTTGTCAACTATAAATAGTTGTCAACCTTAAAAAGTTGTCGATCTGAAAAGCTACACCAGTTTTACCCTAAAGAATCATTATCACGCGAAATGTAGCGCATCACCAATATGGTATTTTGTGTCATATTGACCTGAAAAAAGTAATCGATTTTAAAAGCTGCATCCACTTGTACCCTAAAGAATTATTATAATATGAAACATAGCACGTAACCAATATGCATTATGTGTATTTTCATGTCGACCTGAAAAAGTTGTCTATCTAAAAAGCTGCACCCACTTGTACCCTAAAGAATCATTAGCTTGCGATACATAGCGCTTCACCAATATGGGTGTTAGTTTGTATGTGTCCACTAAATCATAGAGTACCTTTTCATCTACAAGTTCCCGCTGAGAGCACTTAGTAAAGAAGTAAGTAAATGAGGTAGAGGATTTTTACATGAAAACATCCCGCACAAGGGGATCAAAAAATCACGACCAACCTTGTAGGCTTTTAACTTCACTAACTTGTAATCTTTCCTATTACAAGCCACTTTAGAGTACTTCCAGTTGCAAAGACTTCAAACTAACTTGTGGTACCTTTACCGCAAGACACTTTGAGACTATCCTAGTTAAAAAAGGCTTTCTAACTTGTGGTGGTGTCACCACAAGCCACTTTGTAACCCAACGATCACAAAGACTTTTCTTTATGACTAAATCTAGCGACAACCTAAACTCAATGAGTGAGGATTTACAAGAGGATTCCTAATCAGTAATCTTCTAAGTAAGTGATTTAGGAGATATTATAAGTGCAATAACAAGGTTATAACTTAATTAGGACAACAATAATCATTCGTTTAGGAACTGGTCCGTAATGGCGTTCAACCTTGTTCTTCAAGATTGAGAGGAAGATCTTTTCTATTTTTTGCTTGATACTTGAGTAAAAATAAAACTGAAACCCATTTGTAATGTTTTGTATAAAAGTCCCTTTGGTACAACTTGATCACATCACTTGGAATGATGTGAGTATTTTGTTTGGTTAGAGAATGAATGGGCTATCAATGGTGCAGTGCGGCAGAAACAATGCTGCCAGTCACTTCAGTTCCACATGTGTCCAAATGACTTTGTGTTTCTATATAGGAATCGCAGGAGCATCAGGTCCTTGTTTGGTTCCTAGCTCCTGTATGTGTAGCAATTTAACTTTTGCTGGAGTTCATTGGAGTTTGCAGCAGTCCCAAGTAGTTCGGGTTCCCTAATTGGTTCTTACAAGAAAATTTGTTAGATCATCAAAACATAAGGCAAGATAATTTAAGATCTATAAAATTCCTCCCTTTTTGATGATGACAAACTTAACTATTTATAAGTTTAGAACTAGGGCATCAGAGAGCATGTTAAGGAGTTCCCCCTGAGACAATACCTTAAGTTATAATTACTAGTTCAGAATTAAGAACCAGTTCCCAAAAGAGTTCCCAAAAGAGTTCCCCTATGTCTTTTCCCCCTTTTGTCATCATTAAAAACTAATAAGAGTGCAAAGAAGTCCAGCCAAGCTAAATCATGCCACATATGTGCAGACTAGCATGAGACAGAATAGAACACAAAGAGTAAGTATTAGCTAAAATAAAAGAGGATTGATACTAATGATAATTTAATATGCCCCTTCCTTAAAAAAGGAAAAGGTGGAAAACGGGAGTAGTAGTAGTAGTAGTATATCCCAACCAAAACCAAAAAAACATCCATTAATCATCAACCGAACAAAAACAAGGAACACATGCAGATAGCTGGTCACTGAGGGGAAACTTAGAGGGCACTAGGAGGAAAAGACTTGGAAGCATCGACAAGTGTCTGGAGAACAATGTCTATTCGGCCATTTCCCGACTTTTACTCATTGATTATTACAGCTTTCAGGTTCTCAACTTGTGCCTTGAGGTCAGCATTTTCTTGAGTCAAAAAGATCACCTCATCATTCAACTTTGAAATCACTAGAGCTTACTGGCCTTCCAGGATGGCATTTCTGGTCTTCAGTCGACGTATCTCTTCAGCTGCAGTATTTTGGGCATAAATAAGCTGAGACACAGTTGAAGTGCTTCCTACACCCCCATACTTCTTAATACACTCACACTCTTCCAAGGTTCTCTGTGAGAATGTCTGCTTATGAGTCCCTACCTTACCTATTCCCAGTGGAACCTCAAAGTTATTGTACACTTGCGTGAGCAATAATCCATAGGGAAGCCTATGATTACCATCCTTGAAATCAGCCACTTTCTGCATATGCTCAATCATTATGGCAGGCAGATTCACAGTGTTGAAACTGTCCAGTTGCTCCAGTAAGAATAAATCAGATTTGGAAGTGATAGATTGCCTTTCTTCTTGAGGCAACAACACTTTGTTCACCAGTTCAAACAACAACTGTAGACGGGAAGTAGTTCTTTCTTATGAACCCGGTCCCCCTTCCGACTAAAATTATTTTCATGACTACATTCCGGAAGTTGTATTGACAAATATCTCTCACGCTAGACACCCCAACAGTAGGAACTTGTAGAATTGTACCAAGTAATTTTACGTCAAAGATAATGTCCGCACCATTTACTAAGGCACACACATGGACAATATCCACTGGAAAGAGACTGGAGAATAAACTCTTCAAATCCCCTCCTCCCCCCCCCCAATACATTTTAGGAGCGTCAATGTAGAACATATGCTTCTATTGCTGAAACTCCACCATTTTTAGAAGCTGATGCATTCCTACCATATCAAATATTATTGGGTCAAACATGCGGCCCAACAAAACTTTTTTGATGCCCTAATCGCTCAAATCCAAGGCAGACGTCACTTATGGCTTTCTTCCTAAAACCGGGTTCTTCAACTATTTTCGATTTGCATTTCTTATTCTTTTCTCAATTGACGTTGCCTTTCCTTTTTGACTTGATGAGAATGCCCTTATCACTCATTGCCTCCTTCATCTTGGACTTAGAAGTAGATCCTTTCTCTATGGAAACACACTCAGACCTTTTTAAGGATCGCCTGACAAGGGAACCAAGTTCCTTAGGCATTTGTTCCTCCACCTCCACCACGGGGATGACTTCCTCTTTAACAGGTACACTATATTTTAACAACCTTTTTCTTTTCTTGATCTTTTGGAGTGCAAAATCATAGGACACCTTGACTTGAAGCCCAGTAGTAGGCCACTTAACTTCAGACTGAGGGGTGGTGACAACCCTACGCTTACTGGTGAATGCGTCTAGGGCCACATTGTCTAGGTCTTCCTCATCACTGGATCACATTTCTGGTGCTTGAATTTCTAAGGGCACCGCATCGAAAGTAGGTACAACGCTTTTCTGGGGGTGAGAGTCCTAACATGTGTCCTCCAGAGAGAGATCAGGTTCCTCATGTGATGCCCCAGTAGTGTATACTGCTACTTCCCCTTCAACAGCTATAATGACCCCTTCTACCGACATGCTTTTGTGACTCCTGTCTCGAAAGAACTTCATGCAATATCCCATTGTAGGAGACTACAAACATAGTCCTTTGTTCTTCAACCGGTGCTTTTACAACCATGGAGTCAACGACAATGATGGCGGTGCCTTTTTTTAACTCAATAGTCTGACCTTATTTTCTATTTAGTGTTTGACTGGGTGTACAACAGACAAAACAGTAGTGTCAGTGGCTTATGAGTCGAAAAGAGGCTGGGAAACTGGGGAAGGCATGATATTAGCAAGAGTGATAGGGAGTGATACAGACTCAATGAAAGCTGGGGGTTCCATAGATGGGTTAGATGTGGGAACGGTTGAGGCAGAGAGATAAGATGTTTTCTCAGCCATTGGAAGAGGTGGTATGATGATCCCTTTTTTTGGGTGAATCTAACCTAGGGCTTATTTTTAAAAAGAGTAGAAGAGAGGCGTTTTAAAACATAGAGAATAATTGTGAGGGGAGATGAATAGGCGCTGATTCTGAAATACGGTTGGGCGTGGAGAGTTTTGATGCTTCAGTGGCGAGATGGAATATTTAAATTGAAGAGACGTGACAGCCGGATCTGAAAAGTTGATGACATGGCAGTTGAATTTTGTGTCTTTTCAGACGAGTATTAAAGGATGTATAGAACTACTAACCTTTGGTACAAGAACTTGGTTCTTGAACCATTTCTTCTTCAAGCCTCCTTTTTTTAAAATAATCCTCTTTTATCAGTCATGTACTGCACCTACTGCTTCTATGCTCATCATGCGTGTTTACCTGCAATGGTATTGGTGTTAGTTAAACAAGCCCATAAAACACTTTGAACAAGTTATTTTTTAATATACGAGCCAAACCAAAAAGGAATCAAGCTCTTAATTTGGCCTCAACAGTCCTAGCTTCACTCTATTTCTTTCAAATTGTTCCCTACTTAGTGCCTTGGTGAAAATTGTGTGTAATTTGATCTTCTATGCTGCAGAACTTCATGCACATAAACCCTTTCTCTACATTATCTCTTAGAAAGTGATGCCTCACATCAATATGTTTGGTCCTTTTATGCTGAATTGGATTTTTTTCCATGTTGAGTGAATTGGTGTTGTCACATAGGAGGGGCAAACAGGCAAAGAACATGTTCGTCTTCTCATCCTTATTGTCTAAAATTAAGCCAAAGAACATCAAAGGAACCATTGAGAGATGCTGATAGGATAGCTGCTATGCAAGAAGTACTTCATTAGCTTGACATAAACAAAGTGTGGCACCTGGTTCCTAGGTCTTCAGACAGAATAATGATTAGAACCAGGAGGGTGTTCCAAAACAAGCTTGATGAATTTGTAAATGCAACAAGAAATAAAGAAAAATTAAAAAGAATTAAGATCAATCAATAAAAGTACATTAAATAGTTGCTAAAAAGATTTGAGATGGAGAACTATAAGACATTAATACACATACTTCCAACGCTACTCGACTAGACATGGACAAACCTTATTTTTCTGTCAATGAAACTATGTATATGGGCATCATTGGGTTTCCTTTTTACTTGACTGCTAGCATACCTGATATTGTATTTAGTGTTTGGTTGTGTTCTAGTTCCAATCAAGCCCAAAATAATCTCACTTAAAGACTGCCAAAAGAATTTTAATGTATCTAAAGGGAACACAAGACCTAGTCTTTTTTCTATCCTTCAAGAGATAATTTTGACTTAGTTGGATATGTTGATGCTGATTATGCTAGAATTTGGTGGATAGAAAGAATACATATAAACACATTTTCTAGGGTCATGCTTGATCTCATGGAGTACAAAGAAACAAAACTCTATGCTATTTCTATTATTGAAGCTGAGTATGTGACTGTTGCTTTGAGTTGTGCACAACTGCTATGGATCAAGCAACAACTTGAGAACTTTGGTGTATTTACGGATTGTGTGCCCTTATTATGTGATAATACAAGTGTTATAATCATGGAAAAGAACCCAATGCAACATGAAAAGACAAATTATATTGATGTGAGATATCATTTCTTGAGGGACAATGTTAAAAAGGTCTAATATATATGAAGTTGTGCAAGATAGAGGACCAGGTAGCAGATATCTTCACCAAAGCGTTGAGCAAGGAGCACTTTGAAAGAAATAATTTTGAGTTTGGCTTGATCAAGCTCAACTAAAAACTAATTCCCTCAATGACTGGCTATGTTAAGAGGGAAAGATATAGTGCTAAAAAGTATTTTTTGGCAGCATCTAAATTAATTTTATATTGTTACGGGTATAAACACATGGCAGTTTCAGGACAAAACAAGTATGAGTGACATTGCACTTCTAGGAGTTTTTGCTCAAATTTTCAAAAACTATCAAGGAACCCGGTTCCTGTAACTCAGGTTAATAGTCTGTTTGATACTTATATATTTTTAAACTGCTTGAGTGTCATGTCATTAAGCTACTCACGCCTCTATTCTAAACTTTGAAGTCTATCATTACACCTCTACTGAATGACTATTTGCCCAAAAACATTTCCTTCTTTTACATCCAATAAAAACCAATTTCTTTATTCTAAACCAAAATCAATCATATCTCACATGGAATCATCATCTCCAAATATGCCAGAAATGAACCCAACTCTATTACCTTCCAAAATCCCAACTCCATCTAAATAAAAACCCCAAGAATTTTTTGATAGATTTTGATAGGACTTTAACTGAAATTGAACGGGGTAGATCGAATATTCTAGAGAGTGTAGATTAAATTATTGTTGGGTTTGTAGAAACCTTGATGGATGGAGGAAGTGGTGAATGAAATTAGGAGGAATTGATAAGTGTGTTGGAAAAGGGGGAAATGAATGAAGGACTTGCTCTTTCCAATCTTTCTCACGATGTTGATTCTAAAGATGAACTTTTTGAGATTTGTGTTTAAATGAATTTTGATCCAGTAATAGGATTGGTAAAAAGTAGGTTGATTGATGATGAAGTGGCAACACATGTTGATGGGGTGAATATGGAGGATGAGGAGAATGAAGTGGAAAAATCTACACTTGTGAGAAAGAATTCAAAGAAGCAAAAAATCGAGTAAAGAAAGTAGGTTGAGAAAAATGTAACAACTGATGAGGGTAAAAAGATTGAGAGGGAGAAGAGGGAGACACGACCACTCAGAAAAGAAATGGTAGTGTGAATCTGGTTCTTTAAAGAAGAAAAAGGGTGAGCTATTAGAATTGAAGAGGAAGGAGACTCTGAAGACTCAAAAAGTATTGTTGGGCAGAGTGTTTGACTTTGATATTACTGAAAAATGGAGGAACTTCTTGACAATGTTGAGTTCCAAAAATAGAATAACCTCTTTGTTCCTCCAAGTCCCAACGTTTATGAAGAAGAAGTAAAATTTTCTATGAAAATTTGATTGTTACTAATAATGATACTCTAATGCTGTATGAGAACGAGACTGAGTTTGTTCTTGATGAGGAAAAGCTTGGGGATATTCTTGGTGTTCCGACTGATGGTTCAGCTTGCCTAGAGAGGTAGAGAACTAAGTCCCCGTGGTCCTGTGGCAGAAGAGAATGCTCAGATGATGGTTGAGAATGAGAGGTTGAGGAAACAAATGGAGGACTTGAGCGAGCAGATGATTATTTATAAGAGGATTGTGAATGAATGAATGGACAAGCTCATCAAGGCATTAGCCCCTTAATTTTCTTCCTGCCGAGTGATCCATGTCTCTCACACCTTCCAAATTCTCTTGAATTCTTATATTCTTTTGATCCCTATATTTGATGACATTGGTACTTTGGTTGTTTCAGTTATCATATTCTGTATTTATTGAACTATTGTGCTTTTGTTATAATTACTCTACTATGGACAGTCACTCTATTTTGTGCAATGATATTCACTTGTTGTTCTTATTTGTTTATGATTTGTTGACCAAGTGACATAATTGTTGCTGAACTTCTTTTTGCTTGTACTTTTCTGTTATTATTTTGAATAATTCCAAAAGGGGAACGTTATATGAGTGTCAACAAGGGGAGGAACAAAATTGAATTAATATTTTGTGTTGTGCTGTGCATGAAAGATAGGCCTGCCGGGAAAGTTGTTATTAACATGTTGATTATACGTCTGATCCATGGGGGGGGGGGGATTATGGAAATATGGTTCTCAGAGGGAATATGAGTTTTGAGTTTGTCATCACCAAAAAAAGGAAAATTGATAAGTTATGCTATTTTGTTTTTTTGATGATTTTCCAAAATAGTCTCGGGGAACCAGATATGAACTAGTTGTGATCAATCTTAAGGGAAATATCAATTTTGGGGTTGTCATCGTTAAAAAAGGAAAATTTGATAAGTTATGCTATTTTGCGTGTAGATGATTTGACAAACAGTCTTGAGGAACCAAATAGGAACCTGTTGTGATCAGTTCCTTTGGCCTTGATATGATGTGTTACTTTATATTTTGATGTTGGTCAAACGTTCCTCAGGAACCAGTTAGGGACCATATATGATCAATTTCCATAGCCACTGTACAATCAACTTTACAGCAGTAAAAGTTGATGTTGTCATGACCCAAAATCCACTACAGTTCATGATGGCACTCAACGTCACTGTTAGGCAAGCTAGTGGTGAACTACCAACTTAATTATTCATTTTATTATTTTTGAAATCATGAATCCCATTAAATAATAGAGTAAAATCTGACACTCATAGAAACCTGAGAAATTCTTAACCAATTTTTGATATAAACGAATCATAAATGGAAATGATGGTAGTAACATGAACTACAATATTGAACATCCACACCAAAATTCGGTGTCACATGTGCATGAGCATCTACTAAAATGTGTAATAATAATACAACATTTGTCTGAAATATAAGATAGATAGGATAATGCAAATAATTATGAAGGAGACTCTGTATGCAGCAAATAGTACCATGGGATGTAGCTTATCGTGAAATCCACACAATAGCTACGATTTTGCGCCCAAAAGACCACCAAAAATATATATACCTACACAATAAGTGCAGAAGTGTAGCATGACTATGTACATTAATGTGTACCTAGTAAGTATCTAGCCTAACCATAGAGAAGTAGTGACGAGGGATCAGCATCGATACTTACTAGTGGTCCAATAAAACAAGTACAATAGAAAGAAGACAAGTATGAAGCATGGTAATTACAACAGTGAGAACAAATATAGGTACATGATATGATCCTCCTCTAAACAGTAAACATAAGTCCTCAAATATCGGTTACCTCCCCAGATAGAGTATATATTGTCCTCACTAGATAGGTTATCACAACTCAAGTCAGGAAAACTCACAAATACAATGGCTTCTTCTCAAATATTACACACGATTCTACCGAGGCGAATGACTCAATACTATAAGAGTATTTCACAAAGTTTCTGAGGTGAATGAACTAATTCCATAGGAGTAATATATAGAAATGTTGAGGCGAACGACCCAATCCCATAAGAATATGATACATAATGTTGTCGAGGTGAACGACCTGATCCCATAAGAGTATGTTAAACATCCTGTCGAGGTGAATAACCCGATCCCATAATAGTGTGTTACATAATCCTGTCGAGGCGAATGAATCGATCCCATAAGAATATAATGAATGATACTACCGAGGCGAACGAACCAGTTCCTTAATTGGGTTTTCTAAAAATATCGAGGTGAACAACCGATCCATTTAGAATAAGAAGCTTAACGGGTCCTTGACCCCACTTACGTATATATGTGTGAGTTATGAAGTTTAAGGAAGATTTATAGTGAATACGTACAACACATGAGAAATTCGCAAGGGAAGCACGATTCCCATAACTAATCAAGTAGCTCGTCCAATTTTCTAAAATAACAGGTTCATTACTCTCCACAATTCTAATATCATATCGTATTGTGAAATAAGTAATTAAATAGGCAAGAATAACTCAAATAGTAGATTTAAAACATGTATGAATCTTAGTCTACCCGAACATAATTAGGAATAAGCACGGACAGTCGTTACCTTGTAAGTGCAAAGCTCCCATAATATGTAGCATGTAAAAGATATAACACCTATGGGGTAATTTTTCCCTCATAAGGTTAGACATGAGACTTACCTCAAAACACGCTAACTAAATCCACTATTAAGCCTTTTCCTCGATAATCCAATTTCGAACGGCTTGAATCTAGAAAAAACAACTGCATACCATAAATATAAACGATAGGAAACTATTCCAAACAATAAAGTTACAATATTTAAAAAGAAATAAGATTCTACTCAAAAAGTCAACCCCGGGTACGAACCTTAAAACCTGACCAAAATTACAAAATTTGACGCCCATTCGATAACGAGTCCAACCTTACAAGAACTACTCAAATCTGACCCCAAATCGATTTTCAAATACCCAAATTTAGTCTAATAAGTTTTCACAATTTTCCCCAAATTTCCATCTCAATTTACTTATTAGATTATAAAAATAACAATAGATACGTGTAATATTGTCAAAACAAAGTTAGAATCACCTACCCGATCATTTTCCTGAAAAACCCATGAAAAATCGCCACAAACGGAGGTCTCTATGTCCAAACAAGAAAATGAGATGAAACCCTTGTTTATATGGTACCAAATTTGATCTCACAAATTGTTGACCGCACATTTTTTGTGTGGTTCGCACTTCCAAGTTCCAGCCGCGATCCAAATTGTGCGGCCACACTTCAGCATTAACTACACTACTAGGCTTCAGTAATTTGACCATAACATTCTGTACAAATGTCAAAATAATGAACATCTTCATTTTCTGGAAACTAGACTCAAAGGGCTACTACTTTTATTTTTGGATCATATCCAAATTCCCTATAGATTGAGAAAGATATAAGCTTCTAAAGTCATGCCATCTAACCTGCAGATTTTCCCTGCTATGATCTGCACCTTTTTCCACAGCGACTGCATTATGGGCTTTGTCTTAGCACACCAAAAATGTGCCCTCCATACCTCAACTTCTCCAAAACATCATCAAAGTGCCTAAATGCCCAAACTTGTTCGAAACTCACCCAAAACACACTTGAGGTCCCCGAGACCCTATCTCAACATACCAAAAAGTCCTAAAATACAATACTTTCAAAGCCTCAAATCACGTCAAACAATATCAAAATTATGAATTGACGACCAAAACATTTCTTTTAACTTTCCCAACTTTCAGCTTTGTTGAATGCATCCAAATTGTAGTTAAACATCCCGGAATGATACCAAAATTTACATCAAGTCATAAATCATAATATGAACATATTCCAAGGCTCAAAATCCCAAACACATATCGATAACGCCAAAGTCCACTTCAGGAAACTTAAAATTTCTAAAACTTTCAAAATGCTAGCTTTCCACAATAAGAGCCGAAATGCTCCCGAGCGACCCGATACTCAATTCGAACATACGCCCAAGTTCGAAATCATCATATGAACCTATTAGAACCTTCAAATACCAACTTGGAGATCATTTACTCAAAAGTCAGATCCTAGTCAACTCTTCCAACTTCAACCTTCCGAATAGACATTTTCCCTCTGAATCAACTCTGAACTTCCTGGAATTTAATTTTGGCTACTCGTACAAGTCATAATACTTGAAGTGAAGCTACTCAAGGCCTCAAATTGACAAATGATGCGCTAGAGCTTGAAACGACTGGTCGGTTCATTACATTCTCCCCTACATAAACATACGTTCGTCCTCGAATGTGCCAAGAACTATTCTGGGGTTGACCAAAAATCATTGTTTCACACCTTTGGCACTTGTCCGTGTCACCACAACCCACGTGAGCACATTATCTTGAGCCAGTCAGAAGATACTCCATTTTACTTTAGCCAACACGCCTTAAGACCAAATTCTAACATCTGAACTTCTCTGCAAGACCTGATTCTAACATACGAACACCATATCAATCTCCACACGCCGAACTAATACATGTTCATACACTCATGCTGATATCACACAACGCATCGCATAATGCATTTGCCCAAGGTAATCTCTTCCAAACACAACACTTGGAAATTCACTGACCCGATGCCCGTAGTATACCTCATAATACACATAAGTCCTTATCCAACCCTAGCAGTACCACAATGATGAAAACGACACGTAAAAGCTTATAACCACCTACCAAATCAAAATTTCCTAGAGTCTCTCCGCTTGATAAGAACTATTTCCTTATTTTGAACTGATCGTTGACATTTTCTCTTTAATATACCTTACATAAATCTGATGGTGTTAGGTCTAGAAACCTCTTCTCACCTACTACACGTCGCTCATTCAATAAGCTACCTCAAACACTAACAAAAATCTCACATGAAATTATCATTGCACCAATAAGCTACAAGTCGAACATGATACGTAAGGGCGAACAAACTCTGGCAAAAAACTACCTAGTATGTTTAACGAATAAAATGATCAATAGGTGCTATAAAAATTTCTCGGAGATAAGAAACAAGACATACAAAATAAGTTAGGGAACTGAACTTAACATCTCACTATTGCAACGTGCAACCCGATCCAAATATCATACCCATGGCGGCATGCCACCTGATCCTCACATAACAATCAATAAGGAAATATCCATTGAGCCATAATGATCATACCTACGAAATGCCTGAATATCGACCATGAGCACGTCAAGTGCATAAATACGAACCCTAGGGAGACGGATAGCGCCACCCTCTACAAATACTCAAGCATGGCTAAGGTGAAATAAACGACCCACATCTAGAGATCTGTCTTGCTCATATAACAACACAAGTTACACAGGACCACAATACATGCACAAATAATTAAGCCGTCTCATAATCCACATAGCATTATAGAATATTACAGAAAATATCTGACGATAGGAATAACATCCAACACTCGAAGACTCCTCCATAAGCTATGCTGAATGAACATATCCGACCTGATATAAAGGATACATTCACATTAGGTTTACTAACGGACCTCATGCCGACTTTAATTATCCCATATCATTCCAATTACCTTTTAAGGATCCACAATGACCCTATCCATGACATATAACATCGGCCGTCAAATCCAAAATAAACTCTCATAGTCCCTAACCAAAGGAATGTGGTGCCTCTTATCCTTTCCCATTGGCAACATTACCAAAATCCCCATACATGATTTAAATCTCTAATAATCGAATGATTAACACATCAACCTTATACAATATTCTTGTGGGATATAAACTTACAACCTTCTGTACCTGGTAGAAAAATCTGAACATTAATAGCCATCGACAATGCTATTTTTATAGTGCTAGCCAAGCATTCACATTTCAATACTCAACACTTCTTCCACCAAACTAGGACATCCTCAGGCTGCCCGAAAATAGTGTTAGCATACTTTGCACATATGAAATCTTCCACCGCTGCTTCGAGCTAACGACATTCTTATCAGAACCATGCCACAACCTTGATCTTCAACTTCTAGTTTCCATAATGCTCACTGCACCTATCAGGCCGCTAGGCGAGAGTACAAAAATTTCATCATAACCCATGAACCACTAGTAGAATAACCACTTCATTGGCTGGAACCCTTTTTACCGAACTCGTTTCAGAAGAACAATTGCAACACGCAACCAAATTTCCAATAACCGCAGAACCATGCTAATTCAAGCCATAGCTAATCGACTTAACTTTTCCCAATTTAGTCTTTATTTTCCCCTGTAATAATAGTCCTATTCAAGCTTATAACGGAACTCAAATAATACTCATCGTGGTTTACCTGAATCACAAAGATCGCATCATCTCGATACCCATAAGCATTCTTTTATCCTCTTCGTGCACTCCATAGTATCTTCAACTGATACACCCCATCTGAAAGACCGCCTATAAATCCGAAGTTGTTTCTCCCATTTCTCTAACACTACACCGTAGACCCAATGATAATATGGAAATTCCTCAAGTATTCTTTATACTCTACTGAAAAACCTAGTCCTTATCCACGTAATGAACCTAAAATCTTTAAACATTGCACTTAACTTCTTGAACCCACTAGAACCATTATTGAGAGTCACCCACTCTGTCCTGCTCCCGAATATATAACCAAACTCTAGTGCTCTGTTAGCATATGAATAAAGGAAGTAACCAGATTAATTCTTTTCCTCGCACATCACATCCACATGAAGCATAAATTCTAAATTACCCCTAATACCTGCACATGAATCGATAAGGCAAAATATAACACATATACGTCAAATTCCTTGTCCAAAATACCTCTTGGTCATAACTAATCAAAAATGCATGGATAACTAGAAACTACATGAGCACACAACCACGTGAATCAATCATAGACGGTGGGCTTCCCTACTTAGCTTACGCTACAGCCATGTAGACACAGACCCCACAACGACCTTTTCTTCCTAATTATCATGCTCCCACACCTTTATTCAGCTAAGTTTTTCATAAGTTATTATTGAACTAATCATAACACATCCTGAATTATCATCTACAATTGCACACTTGACCTCTTAACAATCATGCCATCTTCTTCAAGCGATCCAAGCTAACATCACAGTACATGCATCCCATGTTGGGCAGAAATTAGAACTCTTTGTAAGAACCTCATCAAAACCATGCAACTGCTAACCTGCTCATAGGAGATAGAACATATGTATAAATTCTTATCAACCTTCTTTTACGTCATTACTATAGTTACATCCATCATAAAATCAACTAACCTCCCTAGGTCCGCACTGATCTGCCAACTGTAAGAATCCATTCATTTATTAACATCATCCGAAGGTCCAACAACGCATTTGAAACTCAAAGCCGTATTAAATCCAAGACCATGATCGGATACTTCCCTTTTTCCTACATTCAAATAAAGACCTTCTCGTCACATTCAAAACTTGACTGTATTTGAGCCTAGTTGCTAATACTTTGTACTTATTGTGTGCATTATGACGTGTAGGATGTGATTTTAGGTGGAGAAACAAGTTTAGAGCTAAAATTGATGATTTGGAGCTTTAAGTCTGAGTATAAGACCAAGAAATATCGCATTCGGGGGTCGAGGATCAAGTCTGGAAGTCAAAAAGTAAGGGGGGAAAAGATTACTCCGGAAAAAATACATTACCGCATTGCGGCATGTGCCATGGGGAGCTAGTGCAAAATTCTTGTAGAGTGTAAAAGTCAACTCTCTAAACTTCTCCACAGGCGCATTGCGTGGGGCGCCGCGCCATGCGATGCACATGTTCAAATTTTATAGAGTATTCCTCCTACTTCGGCTTGGAAATGATAGTTTTGTCCGGGACCGTTCCTACTTGATAGGAACACATCAAAAATATTATTTTTAGAGGAATTTTGACATTGGAAGATTTTGGAGAGCATTGGAGATTATAAGACACAAGATTTCGTCATCTTTACATCAATTCAATATGGGAGTTTGGATGGTAATATTAGATTGATGTTTTCTTACCCTTTAATTATATTTGTGATCACTTCCTCAACGATTATAGAGTAGTTTTCCTTAGAATTTGACGGATATTGTATTTTCATTGATATTTAAGGATTTTAACTTCCTTTCTTGAATTTGTTTATGGAGGTTTGAATGTTTGCACCTTTATTCACCAGTTTATTTAATCAAAAGAGGAATATTGTGTTGATTATCTTGCATTATTTTATTTGGTTTAATTCAAAGATTTTCTTAAGTAATCAAAAAAGCTTGTTGAATTATTGATTAAATCAAGTTAGGAGAATATTCGAGAGATATTTTTGTGAAGACTAATCCATAAACGCATGCTTGCATATTTTCACAATGCTTATATTAGTTCACCTCGTAAAGTTAAGATTTCATCGAGATATGTGTCTTGGCTACACATTTGAACTAATCATCAAGTGAATTCGTGAGAATCGTTAGAAAATTAGAGTAAATTTAACTAGAGTTGGGTCCCAAATAGCTATCTTGCATCTATCATGTCAAGACCCTTATTTCTCCCATGGATATTTTAGTGTTGCTCGACTATTGTCTTCTAATGATCAATTGTCAATTATTTTATTTTGATTGTTAATTTTAGTTATTAATAATCCCAACCAATGGGTTAATCATCATGAATAGTGTTAAGCTAGAAATTACTTGAACACTGTTTAAATTCAACCCATGTGCAGATGACAATTTAACTATACTATCTTTGGCTAGCGATCATCAATTTCGTATTGTGTTTTGCACATGTCAAAAAGTGAAGAACAAAATAACAAAGACTTAACAAACCTAAGAACTTAATATATCTTTAGTGTCGGGATATGGTCCTTGAGGTTGTAGCAATCTTGTTCGTGAGAGAGCCTTGAAGGTTGTGGCAGCTAACACTTAAGAGAATATAATTTTTAGATTACAAGTATTACATTAAACCTTGTATCATGTTCTATATATATGAGTTAATATGTGAGATAAGAGGGTCCTTTTGTTTGGTCTTAGCAAGCTAAAATTATGTTGTTGTATTGCTGCCTAACGGTACAATACACCATTAATGACCCGATTGGTCGTTTCGAGCTCCAGCACATCGTTTGGCGGTTTGAGGCCTTGAGTAGCTTCACTTCATATATTATAACTTGTATGTGTGGTCAAAATTAAATTCCAAAAATTTTGGAGTTTAATCGGGAGGAAATTCTCAATTTGGAAGCTTAAAGTTGGAAGAGTTGACTAGGGTTTGATTTTTGAGTAAACGATCTTGAAATCTGGATTTAAAGGTTCCAACAGGTTCGTATGATGATTTCTGACTTCGCGTATGTTCGGGTTGCATATCGGGTCGCTTAGGAGCATTTCGACACTTATTGTGGAAAGTTTTCATTTTGAAAGTTTTAAAAATTTTAAGTTTGACTTGAAGTTGACTTTGCATTATCGATGTTTGTTTGGGATTTCGGGCCTTGGAATAAGTTCGTATTGTGATTTATGACTTGCACGTAAAGTTTGGTCTCATTCCGGAATGTTTAAGTATAATTCAGATGATTGTAGGACAGATTTCAACTATTGTTTTGTTTGATTTCTTGATTAAAGCTACTCAAGGTTTGTTGCTTTCTAATAGAGTTATTGTATAAGACTTACAATAGGGTTATTGTAAGGGGTGAGAAATTAAGAGTTTAGTTGCTAGATTGCAATAGGTTGTAATACCAAGTTTGCTCGATTTAGTGAAGTTGAAATCCTACTAGGGTAGGTCGTGATTTTTAATCCCTTGAGCAAGGAGTTTTCCACATAAATATCATGTGTTCTTTACTTAGTGATTGTTTACTGTGAAAACTAATAGGGAACCTGGTTCTCTATATTGTTTGATTTTTCTTTCTGGTTATTTACAATGATAACGGATAGAGAACCTGACTCTCTCTATTGTTTGGTGGACTCCTAGCTTTTATCATGGTCCAAGTGAAGATTAACGCTACTCATGTTATTGTATTGTGCCAAAACTAGTATTTTATGGCCAAAACTAGTATTCTATGTTTCCTTTTATATGGCACTATTTCCTTATTAATTTGTTTAAAAAGGATATATTTTTATATTTTAAGAAAATTTAATTTTATACTTATTATTTACTCCTAATTGCAAAATGATCATAGAAATGTCGTGATATATTTATGTAAAAATAGTACGGGCTATCCAATTGTCGGACTGGTCATTCAAAAATAGTCAGCGTCATTGAAAAATAGTCACTATTTTTGCCACAACACTGAAAGTTCCAGCATAATATATTTGAAATCGGTGCACCTATGTTTGAACTTCCAGCATATTATGCTGAAACTCCAACACGCAGAAAGTTCCAGCATAATATACTGGAGATTAGAGCACATGTGTATCAACTTTCAGCATATTACGCTGGACCGGAATATTATACTCGAACGCCAGTATAGTATATTAGAGTTCCAGTATACTTATTCTAGAATTCCAATATAATATACTAGAGTATTTTTTGGATTTTAAATAGTATTTTCGTTTAGATTTATCTTTACATCAAAAGTGGCTAATTTCAATTACTTTTGAAACTGCGGCTATTTTTGAATGACCACTTGTAAATCTCGCTATTTTTGAATTTCTCCCTATATTTATTCCAATAGCATAAATTGAACGTAGAGAGTACAAGATTGAAAAAATGACACTGTATATTTAATATACACACACACACACACACACACACACACACACACACACACACACACATATATATATATATATATATATATATATATATATATATATATATATATATATATATATATATATATATATATATATATATATATATATATATATATGTATATATATATATAAAAAATGTATATACTTATAAAACTATGTGATAAATAGTTTCGACCGGGATAAAAGTAATCTTTGCCCGTACAATCTAAAATATCATGGTATAGCCAGGTTTCACACTAGTCAATGAAAAATAGCCAGCATTTACCAAGTCAATGAAAAATAGTTACTATTTTGCTGCAAGAGGGACCGATCCAGTATAATATACATGCGTTCTAGTGCTTTTGTGTACGAACTCTAGCATATTATGCTGGACCGGTATACTTTGCTAACTCCTGTAAAATTTGCAGGAGACTGGAGCACCAGTGCTCTAAACTCCAGTATATTATACTGGACAATTATACCTGCTAGAACTCCTGTAAAATTTGCGAGAGTTTCAGTAGAATTATGCTTGAACTCCCGTATAATTTGTGGGAGTTCCAACATAATTATTCTGGTTCAAGCATACTTATGCTGGAACTCCCGTAAAATTTGCGGGGGTATTTTTTCGAATTTTGAACAGTATTTTCGTCAGATTTAAAATGGCTAAATTTCGATGATTTTTGAAACTTAGCTATTTTTCAAGCACCGGTGATAAATCTGGCTATTTTTGAATTTCTCCCTACAAGATTAGGGGTGTCATAATTAGTCCATATATAACTCAACGTGTTAATCCTAAGCTGTCATTTAAGGTTAAAAGAGCGACTTGCTTCTATAGTTCAAAAATAAAATAAAGAACGAAATAATAGTTTTTTTTTTTGAGGTCCAAGGTGGTCCTTAGAAAAATTATGTTAGAGCGTGCAATTAATTTCATATTTGACCTTAACTTATATTGACCGGAAGAACTGACAATTCAGATTATGAACAATTCCTTTTGAACCGTTCATTTTGTATGTACCCTACTGTTTTAATTTAATATACCTCCAAACAAATAATAGACAATAAAGTTGATGCGTTCAGCTTTAGTTCAGGAAAAGTGAAAAATAAATGCAAATAATGCTTTTTCTTCTTCTTGGGGATGATTTTGATTCTGAAAATAAAAATCTGGCAAGATTTTAGCTTCGCTTTTCAGAGATTTTGTTGGCTTTTATTTATCTTTTTAACAGTCTCTCACGTGGATTATGCATCTTAGATTCCAAATCTACAAGGATTCTTTTTTTCTTCTGAGATCTTAGGGTGGCGGCGGCAGAGATCGTACGGTAATTTTACTGTGAACTGCCGTTCATTGACTTCATTTATACAGTAATTTTAGTGAAATTTCACATAGGTAATTTTGGTTGTCTGTATGAAAAAAAAAAATAGTCTTCACATAATTTGGTTGGTGATATTTAATTTTGTAATGTTAATACTAACATAAGTTGAAGAATCTATAAATTATTTCATACGAAATAAGATACGGAATAACAATACGTGATAAAAGTAATTAAAAGTAAAATATTTTTTAACTACTAATTTTATATTATCATTCACCAAATAACCTCATGTTTACATAATTAATCTACAATAAATATTTCATGTATTAGATTTCTTTTCCATAATTAATCGGCAAATAAATGATGCGCAAGCTTCAAACTATTATCCATTATACTCTACTTAGTTAGTGTTTGGCCATAGATCCCAAATTTTTTTTGAAAAATCTGATTTGGTGAAGTTTGGTTTGAAAATGAAAATGTGTTTGGACATACGTTTTCAAAAATATTTTTCAACTTTATTTTGAAAAAACATGTACATAATTCCCAAGTTGTGGGATTTTGGCCCAAATTCAGGTCAATGGCTGATTTTGGAATTTAAAATTTTTGATTTGGGATTTTGCCAAAATATGAGCAAAATTTATGGCCAAATATGAGTTTTTAAAATAAATCTAAAATTTATTCTGGCAAAACTTATGGCGAAACGGGGCCTTATTTGTTTAATTAAACACTAACATGGACCACACATATTCCAGCCAGTTGTGGAAGTGAAAGGAGGACAAGTTGTGCTAGCACGTACTCCCTCCAATTCAATTCAGTTTATATGATAAATTTGAAGATGTTTAATATAATTTCAGTAATGAACATTTATATCATACGATTTTTACATTTTTAAGTTATTAATGTCATATAATTATTTAGAATTTTAACATTTAATACAACATTTTATATAAGTTAAATTTGATTAATATATTACTCCGTATATTCTTTTTCCCTCATGTTACTACATAAGTTGAAATTTTTGAGGGCATTTTGGTACCGATAACTACGACTGAGTTCAAATGATTTGAACACACATCAAGTATCACGATCCTATTGTTAGTGACTTTATATATTGCCTAGTTGCCGAATGGAATGAGAATCCACCGAGACTCACTCGGAGGCGTATCTAAGTATTAGGGTATGGATTCACGTGAACTCATACTTCTTTCCCTAAATCATGTATAATAATATTATATTTTTTGAGAATTACTTAATTATAAGTGTATGAACTCATACTCAAAGACTCTTATGGTGCAATAATGATTGGGTACACCTTTACGAGTGAAATTAGTGGTTCAAATCCCACTCCGAACAGTCTTGTTTTCGGCTATATATATATATATATATCACTAAAATTTTAAAAAAAAATGCTTTTGAACCTATAATTTCAAAAGTATAGTGAGTATATGGTAGATTAGATACTAAAGTTAAACTCGTCAAATATAAATTTTAAATTTACATCTTCACTATAGTATACCCATCCTCCTGAAATTCTGAATCAGTCTCCTGACTCACTTACCCTTTATTATGAATAGGAGCATTGAGCATCAGTTTTGTGTGAGCATCATCATACTGGGAATCCAGACATCTACTGTAGTATAGCCAATATATTCTCCATTGAATACCAACCTAACCTTTCAAGGGTAATTATCATCACTAATATTATTCTATTATTTGGCCCGCAATTTATTTAAGTGTTTCTTTCTCTTTAGTTCGAAGTTCTTTTATCTTTTCTTACTATATATGTACATTGAGAGTCATAATTGCCTAGCTCTGTCGATTTATTAAATATAAAATATACCCATTGTGAATTAGTTGATAAATTAGACTGTAGTGCTGTAGCAAAATGACAAAGGTAAAACGACTTAAATATTAAACTTGCAGCCAAAAAGAAATTATATTATATATGTCTCTTGGTTTTTGGTTGGAGAGAAAGGACAAGTGGATAAAGAGTGTAGAATCAATTATAGGCGTTTGACAATTTTAGGGGGATAACGCAGACCTCAAAGATGCTTGGAGATTTACTAGATTTTCACTTTGTCTACATTCAACATTATTATATTATAGTCTGTTTGGCCAAGCTTTTTTTTAGCTAAAAATAATTTTTTTTGGCCAAAAGTATTAGGGGCAAAAAATTGAGGCGTTTGGCCAAACTTTTTTGAGGAAAAGGAAAAGCAGAAAAAAATAGCTTCCATCCCAAAGCACTTTTTTGAGAAACTCTTTTGAGATAAATACATTTAGAAGTAGTTTTTTAAAGCTTGGTCAAACACTAATTGCTGCTCGAAGTGCTTTTCAAATTAATTAGCTAAACACAAACTGTTTCTCACCAAAAATACTTTTGAAAAAAACACTTTTAAAAACAAAACACTTCTCAAAATAAATTTATTTTTGCAGCTTGGTCAAACGGGAATAATTATTTGAATTAATATTGACAAGTCTCCCCACCATACATATGTGGAATCTCCATTATTTTAGTGTATACTTTTCTCTGTTATATGATCGATCTCTGTGTATATAACACAAATCTTACCTTTTTTTATGAATTTTTGTTACGCTTTAGTCAAATATATTTGTTTCAAAATAATTATCTTTTTAGGACATAAAAAGACATTGCTTTATGTTTCAAATTAATTTGCATTGCTTCTATAAATGATCTATACATTCTAAAAAACTTTCAACCTTATTAACTTTCAAAAAAGAGTTTGAGATAGATAAATAATTTTCATGATTAATATTATTAAATGATTCTTAATGAGCGTCTCAAAACGACAAATTAAAACGACTAGAGGAGTTTTATTAACTACAGTGAAATTCTGGTTGGTGGGTATGCAACAGTATTAGTAATTATACACACAGAATACTAATAAAGTATGTTTTGGGATAAAAGTGTATTTTTTTAAAGTCAAGGTGTTTGGCTAAACTATTAGAAGAAAAAAAAAGTATTTTTAAGTAGAAGTAAAATTATAATTTAAGAAGCAAAAAAAAAATAGTTATTTGCAAAAGTATTTTCTTAAAAAAATATATTTAAGAAAAAAATATACTCCTATTTAGTAGTACTTTTTAAAGATTTGATCAAATACTAATTGCAGTTCAAAAATATTTTTTTCAACTAATTAGTCAAATACAGCTCCTTGTTAAAAGTAATTTCTTGAAAAAAAACAATTAAATAAGCTGATTTTAGCCGAACAAGCTACAAGATGAAGTGGAGAAGAAATTGAGGGTTTTGGTAGCACTAGCTTCTTCGAGCCAGACCCCAATGAGTGGATAAGGTGAGAGAATAGCATATAAGTTTTTTTTTTTTTAAAAAAAGAAAAAAGTTATCTGTCATCAAGTTTTGAACTTTAAAAAAAAAAAACTTTGGACAAACTATGAGAGGAGAAAAAACCAAGATTCAAAAAACACATGGTGATGTTGAACAAGGACAGATTAAACATTAGTCACCACTGAGTCATGTATGAAACAGTCACAACCTAGTGTTGCAGCTTGACAATAACGCTGGAGGAGGAGGAAGAATAATATTGCCCCTTGCCCATTTAAGGGGTTGCGGTGGTATCTCGCGAACAAGTTGTTTGTAGTCACCAAAATTATTCAGGATAGAGATGAATTTAAGGGTGTGTTTGGTACGAAGAAAAATGATTTTCATGGAAAATGAGTGGTTTTATCATTTATTTTCTCTTGTTTGGTTGGTAAGTGGAAAACATTTTCCGAAAAAATAGTTTTTATTGTTTGGTTAGAGAGTAGAAAATAATTTTTTCAGAAAAATATTTTTTATGCAACTTTCCTCACACTCTCTCTCTCTCTCTCTCTCTCTCTTTTCCTAGAGAGTCCCCACAAATTTTATAAATTTTCGAACTGCTAAACTTTCAAAACCGCGGAATTTCGAAACCATAAACTTTATAATTTCTAAACTCGTAAACTTCCAAACACATAAACCTCCTAACTCATAATTTTGGAACTTGTAAAATTTTGAACCTTTAAACTGATTAATAAAAAAACTAAAGCTAAAAAATATACTTAAAAAAATATTTTTTTGGGGGGAGGGGGACAAGGGTGGGTATAGTAAAACGAAAAAAACAAAAATTTATATTACAATTTTTTTTTTGCGGGTGGGGGAAGGGGGGCATGTGAAGGGTAGGGGTGTGGTGGACGAGAAATTTGAAATTGTCAAAAAAAAAAAATAAAGGTAAAATAGATATTTTTTTGCGGTGGAAGGGGGTGGAGGGGTAGTAGGGTGGATGGTAATGGAAAAATTGAAATTTAAGAAAAAAACTACTTTTTTGGAGAGGGGATGGGTTGGTGAGGCTGAGAAAGGTTGGGAAGGAGCTTTGCGAAATGTTTTCCTTTCTTTTGATAAGGAAAATATTTTCCAAAATATTTAAGCCAACCAAATATCGGAAAATTGGAAAATATTTTGACCAAACACACCCTAAGTTTTGAACCTTAAGAGTATTTTTTAATATAATTTATGTTTTAGTGAATTCGAAATTTTTAGCATGTATGTAAAGTTTGAGCCAAAATTACAAGGTTTAGATGACACATACCTTATACATCACATCTCTGCCTCTAATTCTGATTCTGAAAGGGTATACAATATAGGGTGTTTTGGTATGTGTTGGACTCAAAAGTTACCAAATACTTTATGAATACGAAACAATATACATGAATTACGGGCCAATCAGAGCAAGTCGTAATCTTTCTAGAATCATGTAAAAGAGATAATAAAAGGCATTCTCAATTAGAGTGAGAAATGTTGACAACTTTTATTCATGACAATGGTGTGGTCTGTCCCTCCATGAAGAGGTTCAGAGCCTTACAATCATGTTATATTTGTCTCTCTCTCTCTCTCTCTCTCTCTCTCTCTCTCTCTCTCTCTCTCTCTCTCTCTCTTTCTCTGGAGTGTTCTCTCTCTTTCTCTCTCTATTTTCCTGGAGAGTCCACATGAGGAAGGAGAGGAACCCCCTATTAGGCTTCCCTTTTTTGATTTTTTATAGTAGTGAGCTGCGTGAGCTGGCAGTTGGTGGCCGGGACCACTTTGAGATTTTGTCTTCAGGACAACAGGTGGGCCATAGCCTTATTAATCGTATCAAGGAGGCGCTAAATGCCGTTAATTACGAGTGGTCATGCCACTTATTAATCTTGGATTATTTCATAAAGGTAATTAACTTCGTCGATTATTATAGGGTCGGATTCCGACCCATACAATTAGTCCCTCCGCTCATCAAGGTCGTCCCTCGCTCGAGCTTGATGAGCGGATTTTGTCGACAACGATATAAAAGACTTTGTATAAGGGATGGATGACCGTCGCTCTAGTCGAGGCCGTGTTTTTCATGGCGACGGTCCGCATTTCATAGAGTTTTTCACCATCATTTTTTTATATGATCAAGTCGTTGGGTATCCCCTCATTATGAGGACGCATAATGTCGTTAGTATGATTTAGACGAGGTCGGGATTCGAATACGTTCTAATCCTTGGGTTCTCTTCGGTATGTAACTGTCATCGACGATGGGAGATGGGCCGTATGCGACGTGCCCGAGTACGGTGTAAGTAGTGTGTTTAGAATTTTGGGGGCGTATGGTACATTTCACCCGTATCGGCATGGCTCTTCGTTCGCTCCGGTTAGCGGGATGACAACTGAAGTCGAGTGCGCACTTTGTGGTGCTTGTCATGATGACGCATATCTTGGTAGTATGGAACCGTTTTGATGGTTAGATATGCAGTTAATGATGTCCATTGATTTTCCCGAAATCATTTATGTTGCCTATAAAGGTGAATTGAGGCATCAGTTTTTTATTACTTCATTATTCATCTGAGTGATTCTGAAGCTTCTTCCTTCTGCAAATTCAACTTTTCCTTTTCTTGATTGAGATAACCTTTATCATTCTTACTAAATTCTATTCTTTTTTCTTCGAACAACTAAGTAATGGCAGGCAGTTCTTCACGTGAAGTTCTTCCAACAAACTTACCGGTTAACCCCCCGACGATTGAAGGATCACTTCCGACAATGGGAGGTGTAGAGCAGGCAGAGGCCGGAGGAATTCCGTCAGTGGATGACGTATTCCCCCTAACCGGAGGTCCGACGATAGATTTCACCGCCGATGGCGGGGAGGACCCTGTGGATGAAGCCTCGCTCATGGGGGAGGTTGGTATGCCCCGATTACGAACTGGAGGATTCCTGATCATGTTGAACTCGTTCTGCAGATAATGACGTCGTGTAGATACATCGCCCGGGGTACTGCACATTTTATGTGTACCCATTTATCATCGGTTACACACTTCCCCTTTCTTATCTGGCAAAAAACGTATATCGTTATTATGGGGTGTGCCCAGCTCAGCTCTTCCCATATATATACAAACTTCAGGTGATGTTTATGAAGTATGGGGAACATGCCGGTAGGGTGGTCACGTTGCGGCACGTGCTAAGCTTTTATGCTCCCTTGAGAGTTGGTGGCACCATGCTTAAGGCTTTCCCTCGTGGATCGAGGGTCCTGACTGCGGTGCTGGACGATGAGGTCGACCCCCGCGCTTTTGAGCACTTCTTCTATATCAGTACCAAGCATTCAGTGGCGTGTCCCACGGGGTTCACAGGAGGCTTGGAATCATGCACGTGGGTCACATTACTCAGACAATTAATTTCGTTCCTTTATCCCTTTTTGTTTTGTTGTATGCTAATATTGTCTCGTTGTTTCCTTTGTAGCCAAGATGTTACCACCTTCTCTTCTAGCAGAGATGCGTGGGTGGCTCGAAGCTGTGCTCTCTCATACTGAAGAGATACATTTGTGGGCGTCTTTTTGGGAGAGACGCGGTTGTAGGCGTGCCGCAGGTGAGAAAAATATCCTTTGTCTTGCTTAGTTCGTGGTTCTGGGATTTTATTTACTGACTTTGCTTTTCCGTCATAGGGAGGGCGAGCCGTGGCATGGCTCCTCAACTAGCCTTCTAGCGTTCGGGTGCAGTCGCTCGATTTTTGCCATACCAGTGCCACATCACGTACCGAGGGAGGCATCGGTCGAGTCTTCTGCGGCACCTTCCCCCCACGGCCCATACTTCGAGATAAGGGGCCCTCGGGGCCGTGCATCCTCGAGATGAATCATACTCGGTCGAAGAGGTTGAAAGGTTATTAATTCGGCGTAGGGTCGTATTCACTCATGTTCCTCCCGCTGCAATTATGCCTATTCCCCCTGTCGTGACCAATGTGGATTCCCCCCTGGTGAACGCGAGGGAGGATATGGCTGCAGCGCCTACCTTTGAGGGCAAGCCGCTGGTGGAGGTCGTTCCAGCGAGTTTGGGCCGCTTCCAACAGCTCGATCGGTGACTCCCATAGTTGAGATGGGGGGAAGCTCTTCCGTAGTTGTTGAAGTTGGCGGTCCGAGCGTCCTGTTGGCGGCTGCGGTATGAGGATGAGGAGAAAGAGAAGGAGAAGGGGAGGCCGTGGGAGAAGGTCTGGGTCTGAGTCGGACTTAGATCCTGAGGACGTCCGTATATTTCGAGACGGCTTTATGAAGGTGACCGTTTGTGTGGAGGGGAGGTCGCGCCTCATTGAGGTCCCCTCGGACTTGAACCTGCTGCTTAAAGGCTCGAGTTTGGTGTTGCAGTTCGGGCTGCTGTGCTCGGAGGTGGAGAATGAGTCGCTGAGGGACGTCACGGACGTTGGTTTGATGAATGAGGTGGCCGTGATGGGTTTGAGGGTAGGTATTCGCATATCGGTTCGTCTCTTCTTTACCTCGTTTTATTTTCCTCTTTAACTGTTGTCTCTATTTCACAGTCCTACTTGCTGGAGGTGGAAAGAATTCACCGAGCTAACATTCGCTCTGAGGTATTTTTATGGGTGTTGGAGAAGTATCGCCGCTACCGGGAGAGGTGCAGGGAGATGCGTGTGCGCTTGAGGAACAACTCCCATAGTCGAGCTTTGGTTGAGAAATTGGCGAGGCGGGAGCTCCAGGCACAACAAATGCTTGGCCGGGTAAGCGCCCTTGAAGAGCAGCTCCGTCGGAAGGATGAGGAGCTTGAGGCCGGTAGGAGGGCCGTAGTTGAGTGCGAGCGCCTATGCCTGGCCAAGGTAACGGAGGCCGCATCGGTGTGGAGTGAGAAGGTGGCCGCACTGGAGGGGGAGATTGCGGCCTTGAAGCATCAGCTAGATAACGCCTCGACAAAGGATGAGGAGTTGTAGGGGGCTGTCCGCGCCGGCGACTCCCAGTTGTCGCTGGTAAGGGTCGCTGCCGCCTTCAGGGAGGCGAGCCTCGAGGAGCGGATAGGTGTCCTTGAGCGGGATGCTCAGGATGTGATGGGGCAGGTTGCGATCTTAGAGGGAGAGAACCAGCATCTTCGAGAGCAGTCCGCTTTCTCTGGTCAGGCCCGTGAAATTTGGGTTTATGTTGAGGCCCGGCGGGACGTATACAAGAATCTAAATGAGGCCGGTATCATGATCGAAACCGCTTTCGAGAGGGCACATCAAAGGGCTCGGGAGGCCCGTATGGAATGTGGCTTTGATGCAGCAACACCAGGGGTCGATGATGGCGCAGGTGGGAGCGTGGACAACATAGAGTAGAGATGAGTGTTCTTTTTTTTTATTGAGCGGCTTTCGGCCGGGTGTAGATGGGAATGACCCGCGATTGTTTTAAGAATAAAAAGGAATTTGCCTTTCGTTATTTGCCTTGTGTCTGTTTTTCGCTTCCCTCTTTTGTTTTTGGGGGTTTTTTTCGTTGCATGCATTTGAAGGGGCAGCTTGCTTTTAATATTCGGCTTTGGTAGCTGTGTTCACCTTCGAATATTAGCGACTTTTTCTTCTTGACGCATGATGACTGAGTCAGACCCCCCATTTGGAGGTGGTAGCGTTTATCCTTAGTCCCGGTTCGAGCACGGTCGGGCTACTGGCCGTGATAATGAGGATAAGACCTTATAGTCTGACCGAGGCCGAACTCTATGTGTCTCTAATTTTGGTTCGAGTTGGGTGTACTTACTTGGATGGTGGGGGTGCTTAACCCGTGCCTTGATTTGATCGAGTTTTTGATGAGTTTAGCGGTGAAGGATCTCCGTCTGGGTTTTGGTTCGACCGTAATTGAATTCGTTGGCGAAGGTGCATGTCCTGAGTCCCAGTTCAACTGTTGTTGAACTATATCAATTGTTGGAGGTGAGGGCATATAGTTCGAGTCTTGGTTCAACTGTAGTTGAATTCGTTGGCGAAGGCGCATGGCCTGAGCCCCAGTTCAACTGATGTTGAACTTTATCAATTGTTGGAGGTGACGACGCATATCCCGAGTCTTGGTTCAACTGTAGTTAACTTCGTTGGCGAAGGCGCATGGCCTAAGTCCCAGTTTAACTCTTGTTGAACTTTACCAATCATTGGAGGCGAGGGCGCATAGCCCGAGTCTTGGTTCAACCGTAGGTTAATTCTTTGGTAGAGGCGCATGGCCTGAGCCCCAGTTCAATTATTGGTGAACTTTATCAATTGTTGGAGGCGAAGGCGTATAGACCGAGTCTTGGTTCAACCGTACTTGAATTCATTAGCGAAGGCGCATGGCCTGAGTCCCAGTTCAACTATTGTTGAAACTTTATCAATTGTTGGAGGCGAGGGCGCATAGCCCGAGTCTTGGTTCAACCATAGTTGAATTCGTTGGCGAAGGAGAATGGCCTGATCCCCAGTGCAACTTTTGTTGAACTTTATCAATATTTGGAGGCGAGGATGCATAGACCAAGTCTTGGTTCAACCGTAGTTGAATTCATTGGCGAAGGCGTATGGCCTGAGTATGTTGTTGAACTTTTGTTGAACTTAATTAATTGTTGGAGGCGAGGGCGCATAGCCCAAGTCTTGGTTCAACCCTAGTTTAATTTGTTGGAGAAGGCGCATGGCCTGAGTTCCAGTTCAAATATTATTGAACTTTATCAATTGTTGGAGGTGAGGGCACAAAGTCCGAGTCTTGGTTCAGCCGTAGTTGACTTCATTGGCGAAGGCGCATGGCCTGGGTTCCAGTTCAACTGTTGTTGAACTTTATCAATCGTTGGAGGCGAGGGCGCATAGCCCGAGTCTTGGTTCAATCGTAGTTGAATTAGTTGGCAAATGCGCATGGCCTGAGTCCCAATTCAACTATTGTTGAACTTTATCAATCATTGGAGGCGAAGGCGCATTGCCAGAGTCTTGGTTGAACCGTAGTTGAATTCGTTAGTGAAGGCGCTTGTCCTGAGTCCCAGTTCAACTGTTGTTGAACTTTATCAATTATTTGAGGGCGAGGGCGTATAGCCCGAGTCTTGGTTCAACCGTAGTTGAATTCGTTGGCGAAGGCGCATAGCCTGAGTCTTAGTTCAACTGTCGTTGAACTTTATCAATTATTTGAAGGCGAGGGCGCATAGCTCGAGTCTTGGTTCATCCGAAGTTGAATTCGTTGGCGAAGGCGCATTGCTTGAGCCCCAGTTCCACTATTGTTGAACTTGGTCAATTGTTGGAGGCGAGGGCGCATAGCCCGAGTCTTGGCTCAACCGTAGTTGAATTCGTTGGGGGTGTTGAGTGGCTAAGATCGGTTTTGGTTCAAGACTTTGAGCAGTTTATATGTGGTTTCCCGGGCATGCGTGTTGTTTTAAGGTGGCTCTCGGCTCAAGGCCCACATCGGGAGTGTGGGAGATATCTCGGGGAGGGTCAAAAATCACGCGTTTACAATTTTCACTTCCCGTTCGGACTATCGGAAATCGGAGAGGGAGAAGGCTTGCTCGAGCTGGGGTTTTTTTTGGGTGTCCCCCTTTCCTCTGATTCTAGGAAGAACTATGCGATCATTCTAGGAAATCCCCACAGACGGCGCCAAATTGTCCATTTGTCCAGGCTACATGAAAGTTCAGCTTTATGGAGGATATTCCGTAAGGTAAACTGGTCACCACAGCTATCAGATGACATTGGAAATAAGGCCTAAGCTTTCAAGCGGTGTCTACGAGAGCGAAGGCCAATTTTTTCAGATGTGGCTAGTGTGTTTTTGCTCCCGTTAAATTTTTACGAACATAATAGAAAAGAGATTATATATATTCTTCCTCACAGACTAAAATGGCACTTACCGAAACCTCCGAGATTTCTAAGTAGATCAGCAGATGTTCTTCTTCATCTGATTTTGAGAGTACTAAAGTACTCGATAAATACCTTTTCAAGTCCTTCAAAACTTGCTAACATTCCAGAGTCCATTCAAAGTTGTTCTTTTTGAGGGGTGAAAAGAAGTGATGTCATTTTTTCGAAGATAGGGAAATGAATCTGCTTAAAGAGGCCAGTCGTCCTTTCAACCTTTGAACCTCTTTCACGCTTGACAGCTGGTCAGGGATATCTTCGATAGCTTTAATTTTATCGGTGTTATATTCGATCCCCCTTTGTGACACCAAGAACCCCAAGAACTTACCAGAGCTGACTCTGAATGCACACTTCTTAGGGCTAAGCTTCATGTTGTGTTAGGATGTCAAAGGTTTCTTGTAAGTGTTTAAGATGATCATCTGCATTCAAAAACTTAAACAGTATATCATCTATGTAAACTTCTATGGTTTTCCCTATTTGTTTCTCAAACATTTTGTTTACAAGCCGCTGATAAGTGGCTCCAGCATTCTCTAGCCCTAAAGGCATCATTATAACAATATCTGCCGAAGTTCATTATGCACAGAGTTTTTTCCTAATCTTCCGGGGTCATCTTTATTTGGTTGTAACCGGAGTTAGCATCGAGGAAACTTATTAAATCGTGCCTGGTCATCGCATCGATTATTTGATCAATGTTTGTCAATGGAACGAGTCTTTGGGGCATGGCTTATTTAGATCCTTATAGTCTATGCACATGCAAAATTTATTCTTGTTCTTTGGAATGTCTACTACGTTATCTAGCCAGTTCGGATATTTTTCCTCTCAAATTGAACCGATATTAAACAAACAAGTTAACTCTTCTTTGACGAATTTGTTTCTGACCTCGACAATAGGACATTTTTTCTGCCTTACCGGATGAATATTAGGATCCAAGCTTAGTTTGTGCACGACCACTTCTGGTAGGATACCTGTCCTATTCATATTCGACCATGCAAAATAGTCAATGTGAGCACATGATTTTTGCACCGAGCAAATAATTCCAAAATTAAAATAAATATGTTTTTCAGTGCCATTACTTGCTTTGTTTGAGATTAGCTACACTTTTGTGTTTGAATAAGTAGAAATTAGAAGAAAATCAAAAAAAATAGGCTAGGTAATTAATTTGTTAGTTTAATTAGTTAGATTTTAAGAAAAATGGCAAAAATAGTGTTAAGTAGTAGAAATTAGGAGAAAAATAGTAGAAAATTGCCAAAAAATACTAAATAATTAGAGTAAGTAGGAAATTAGGTTTTATAATTTTTCATAAAAGAAAAGAAAAAAAAGTATAAAAGAAAATGCATAAAAAATATTAAAAACCAGAAAATACAAAAAATACATAGGACTAATGAAATTGGGCCATTTTAATTGAAATTAGTGGCCCAATCTGTTAAGCCCAAGATTTTGGCCCGCCTGATCACACAGAGATGCAATCCCAGCCGTTCGTTGTGCTTAATCCAACGGCGGAGATAATTGGGCGAATTATTGGTTAATTAAAATAAATTGGGTTTAATCTGAGCCGTCCGTCCATGCTAATCCAACGGGCGAGGCCTTAGGTCTCATTTGACACAAAGCGGTGCCGTTTTAGTAACGGTGATGAGAACCGTCGATCTTCATCAATTGGACGGCTGAGATTACCTTAGTCTCATTGACTATATAAAGCTCGTGTCTGAACGAGCCGACAATTTTTGATCAAATTCCTAACCCTAGAGACCAGCCGCCTCTCCTCTCCCTGCTTCGTCTCCTTCAGACATCATCGGCCATGGAGGCCACCACCTCTTACGGTGGTCTCCGGCCACCCTCCTCATCGCCCACACCCTTCTCTCCTTCATATTCACTCACCAAACATCAAAAATCCCAAAAACTAACCCTTCTCCAGAACTTCGGTCACCGGAACTCACCACCGGTGACCACCAAACAACGAATCACCCCTCCAAACCAATGCCGTTCGAATCGCCTTTACACGATCTATCCAACCATGCTAGCCACTACCTTCGAATCACCCCCAATCGTCTCGAATATCCCAAAAAGGGTCGTCGGAACCCTAACTCCGGCGACCCCCAAACCTCGAACCACCCAAAGGCCTCACCTTTTCCTCACCCAAACACCCCTCTTCAAGCCAAAACCCAAAAGGCTTAGTCTTTAAGCCTTAAAAGAAAATCAGAGAAGGAAAAAGAAGAGATCTGAAAGAAGTAAAGGAAAAGAAACAAGGAAAAGAGTAAGGTCTGAAGAGAATAAAGTAAAAGAGAGAATAGGAAGCTCAGGGGACCGGCCCTGCGAGCTAAGTCCCCCCTCCTTTCACAGTTCTTTTTAATTTTTTCTTTGATTCATGTTCTTTGTTTTGTGCTGTCTTGCATGTTTTGTTTGTTAGTTTTTGTGTCTCGCATGATAGTTTTTAAGATTTTTCTTGTTGATTCTCTGTTTCTTTTCTTTTTCTGTTCATATCGTTTCATCTTACATATTCTAGTCCATCTCTCTGTTTTCTTTAAGTTTAGAAGCCATATGACTACATATGTTAGTATTAAGTTTTCTGAACTTGTTCGTTTTTATGTTTCTTTCTGTTCTATTTCGATTATATGCTTGGTTGGTGGTTTCTGAGGTTCAAAAGCATGACTATTCACATGATTGGCTGTGTAGTCATTTGTTATAGCTATCTTGCTTATTTACTTCTCTGTATGGATTTTTTGTTCCGATATCCTTTCTTCTATCTCTATTTTCGTCCTTTGTCAGTATTAGGCTTTTTCAATCTTGTTGATCTTCGACATCTCCTTTTGCATGTTTAATTTTTGAATCTAGTCTTCTTTGTTAGTTTAGTTTAAATGGGGCTTCTTCTCTGTTACCTCACATAATAGATGAAGTATGTTTCTTTACTGTTTCTCCATGCCTTGCATCTCTTCATCTTCATCTTTAGATTTAGGTTCATATTTGGGAAAGCTTTAGATTAATAGGTTTGATTCATTACTATTCTGTCAAGGTCCATTACCCTTTTATTTTAAATAAGTCAAGTTTTATTTCTTCTCGGCTATTTTGTGAGATGTCTATGCTTCTGTGTACCTACATCATGAATCCTGGTGGTTTTTGAAGTTCTTCAAACTTTCATATGACTTGAATTGGTAATAACTAGGTATGAATTGACATGAATTCATACTGCATTACATACAATCTGATAGGATGAGTTAGTTGACTAAAATTCAACCAATATCTACTGTTCTCTCTGAATTTGAGTTGATTAATGCATGTTTCTTGGATCATATGTGTTTCTGTATGCAATTCATGTTGAGAATGCTTAAGTTTTGCTAATTTTTTGCTTCTTATGAATGTCTGTTTAATCACTTGAACTTTAGGAGGATTGGTTATAGTTGTAGTGCTAGGTTTCATAATTGGCTAGTTTTTAAATAGGATAGAACTTAAAATGAACATAATTAGGCTATAAGTTAAATAATTGGCTTAAGAATGGTCAACCTTGCAAAGGGTTGACCTATTCTATAAAGCCCTAACACACAGTCCACTTTAAAAGTGGCTGGTTGTGCAAAAGGGGCTATGTCTGCAAATGCAGACTAGCCCAGGCTCTCTTTAGAGCCCTGAGCATAAAATGGCCAAACCTGCAAATGGTTTTGGGCCCAAATGTTCGGTGATTGGCTTTAATAGCCAAAGCTAAGTCTCAACTTGAGACTGGCTAGATTTTAAAGAGTTCTTTTAATAACAAAGCAGGCTATGCCTGCAATTAGCTTAAAATTGTAATAACTTAGTCTTAATTAACTGGAATTAATTAAAAGTGGCTAAAATTGAAATAGTTTCTTAAAAATAAAACTGGCCAGCCCTTAAATACTAATGCCAGGGCTGGCTATTAGTTAAATAGGTTCAAAGGTTGCTGAAATTTGACCTAGGTAGACTTAGTAAATCAACATTGGCCTTGAGGGCATAATTGGGAGCTAAAAAGGTAAAACAGTAATAATTTAGAACTTAAGAGGGTAATGGAGTCATTCATGCCCCTGATTTCTGCAATTTTGCAGAGATTTAAGGGTATAATGGTCTACTAAAAATGGGAAATCTGTAAAAATCTTTAACCCATAAGGATACATTGGTAAAAGGCCCTAAAAGGAATCTTTTAGAACCTTCCAGCACATGCTGGAAGGGTTTTTCATAACAGAAATTGGGTCTTAAGTGTATATTTCATATTTTTAGGAGGGGGAGAAGTGGGATTAATCCCATACTTTCTCCCCAAGTCATCAGCCCTTAGCTTCAACTATATATACCTCTAAAAAAGGGCTGAAAAGGGGTTCCAATTCTTAGCAATCCGAAATTCAATTTTAGGCTGGCTGTTAAGAAGAAAGTTCAAAGAAAAACATAGCAATTTAGTAATAAAGCTTAAAAAGGTTAGAGATAACAATACAACAATAGAATTTCTGGGTTTCTATCGGATTTTGCTGGGTTTTCTTGCTTGCTGCTGGGTCTATATATTTGCTGCTGTGGTATTTTCGTCCTGTGGATCTTCAGTCATCTCTAATCACTGTTGCATTGCATAGCTGAGTCCTTGCTGTTACTTATCTGCCTTGTTTTCCCTAGACTCATCAGATTTCTCTTGTTGATTCAGGTACATTTCCCTTTTCCATTTGAAGTTGTAATGGCAAGGTGTTTCTGAGCTGAAAAATGAAGATTTGAACTACTGCTGCTTGTCTTCTGTTGTAATTTATTTTAGATTTATAGTACATTGCAGTAGATAGTAGAGAAAACATAAACACAAGAGATGTAATAGCTTAGTAATAGCAGTAGTATAGTAGTAGTAGTAATCAGCACTTCACATAGTTAATTAGGTAAAAACTCTTAAAATATAAGTTAGTTAACAACACTAGCAAAACCAGTAATCACCATTTCACAACCGTATAGTTAATCATATCTTACGTATCTGCGTTTAGGTGTAAATGAGTTTCGAAAGAAAAATGTCATTTCAAGCTATGATTCACCTATGATTGAGTTAAGTACACTATACCAAGCTAAAGTCATAATAAAATCAGTAGTATAAATGTGTCTAATTCTTGGATCAATTAGATGTAGATATTTAGGGGTTATTGCAATTAAGTAATGGTACTGTTAGAATTTTGCTCATGTAGTTAGTGTTAAAGGTCTAGGTCCAGATGTGAATAAGCAAAAGGTGGAAAACAATCACATGAAGTAACAATTGGGATAGAAATAGTTTTGATAATGCCCAAATATGTTCAAATCCGAATGAGAAGTAATTAGATATTGAAGCAGTTCCCTTAGGATGTATGGATGGTGATGAAGGGTATAGCTCACAATAAGAATAGCAATATAATCAGCATCTGCTCCTGATCGTCTGCTCTCTTTTGACACTTTAATTAATGGAATCATCTTCTGTTAACTTAATCTCCTGGGTAAGTGGCTGCGTTCCAGAATGCTTCATTAGCTAATAATTAGATATTAGTATAAATCTTTAGATACGAGTATATAGTAATAATAATTGGTTGTGCCTTCATTGCTTATTGTTTTATGTACAAATTTCCTTTTCAATAATAAAAGTGACTTGATTCTTTGTTTCAAATGTTGAGCACCTGTTCCATTATAAAGTTTATGTCATACTTCTTGCTATTACATTCTGGTTTGGGCCCTATGTACAGCGTGGGCCTGAACTCCCATTTGAACTTGTCTAGTTCGCCAAATAATATCCAGATGATCGTTTGGGCTTCAAGGCCTTGGACGGGACCTTCATGGATTGTGTAAATGATCGAAGAGAAGACCAGGTCCAATAACAAACTCGAGGGAACCTGGAAAGCTTAGTGAATACGACTAAGGCAAAAACAATATAGCAAATATAGTTGAACGAAATAGGATCGGACTTTAATAAAGTTAAATTGGGACGAGCCTCGCCCGAATAACAAGCGGGGCCCCCATTTAGTAATAAGATGATATAGTAAAACCGGAGGGGCTAATAGCGAATTCCATAGCCTCTCCCAAAGTTAAAAGCCGATATAGACTATCTTAGGGGCACGGTTTTAATATACTTTCCTATGAACGAGTGTGCACTTGGTGCGACTCAAATCCAAATCTCGGCAAAGCCGAAATACATCAAAAGTCATAGGCGTACTGGTTGCGGTATGACTCGAGGCGTGTTTCCGCGATGTCGCAAATTCTTAAAAATAATATTTATGTAAAAAGCACATTATGTTGTTAAAACTTAATTGAGTCAAACAAAAGTCAAGAACGACAGTGGAGCGACCGTGCTAAAACCACGGAATCCGGGAGTGCCTAACACCTTCTCCCGGGTTAACGGAGTTCCTTATCCGGATCTCTGCTTCGCAGACATTTTAAGAGTCAAAATTCCTCGGATTCGGGATTAACCGGTGACTTGGGACACCATTGTCATTCCCAAGTGGCGACTCTGATTAATCTCTAATAAAATCCCGAACCAATTGTCCTTTAATTGGAAAAACTCCTTCCCTTACGTTATTTTATCCGTCTTGGGTAATTGAGCGTCGGGGTATACCCTACAAGTGTATTTATACGCTTTAAGTGTGTGGGGTAGTAAAAAGGGAGGTGTGACAAATATTAAATTTGAAGAATTTGATAAATCCAGACATGGGCTCGGGGTTTAGTCATGTCTCCTAGTGAAACTTCCTCTCCAAGAACTTTTCGAACAATGAGCCTTGATCAAGTTATTCTGCTTTGGATTTTTTTGTGATATTTCTTCTGGTGCCTGGAAATATCTTGTTACCTGATAGGATTTCAAACTCCCCCCTGGTTGACTTCACTCAACTCAGGATCAGGCGTCAGTTCCTGTAATTGCTATGCTACATGTGCCTTCCCTTTGCAACTAGAAACTGAGATTGTGCTTATCTCTCTTGTATCTAGTTGGTCACCTCTTATTTGTTTAATTACCTTTGAAGTTGGGAATTTTAGCAGTTGATGATATTTTGACGGCACAACCTTCATCACGTGCAACCATGGTATCCCAGCATAATATTATATCCCATATCACCATCTACTGCTTCAAAAAGGGTCGTCTTTATCACCCACTCGACATTCGTAGGTAGTGGGATCTCTCATCGAGTTGTCACGCTTACCAAATTGAATCCGAAGAGGAGTTTTGTGGTCGAAATGATACTTTCGATCAGCTTGGCTTGCTCCATCACTCTCTAATGGATAATATTAGCCGAACGTCTTGGGCCCAACAAAACACATTTAATTTTAAAATCTTAAACATTTAAAGAGATTACCAATGCACCATTGTGCAGCAACAGTAGTCCAACTACGTCTTCCTCCGTGAAATTAATGTCGTCCTCAGCGACTTTCCAGAGTCTCTTATCGTAGATTACTAACTTCGTCTTTTTTCTACCGAAAATGTCACTCCATTAACCTTGTTCCCCGTGAAAATCATGTTGATCATCAAACATGGAGGATATTCTCCTACATTTGAAGGTTCCACGTTATCACAATTGCGGCAGTAAGTATTTTTAGCTCGGTCACTTAAGAATTCCTTGAGATGGCTATTTTTTAGCAATGTTGCCACCTCCTCATACAATGCCAACAGTCTCCGGTCAGGTGACCATTGGTCTAATGATATTTTTACCACAAATTAAGATCCCTCTATGGGTATCTAATCTCATTGGTTTTAGGAATCGTGCTTTCTTATTATTCCTCAAAGCCGACACCAGCTCTACTACGCTGACGTTGAAGTTGTATTCAAAAAGTCTGGGGTAAGAGGAATCTCGGGAACCTAATATCTCCCTGTCCTATAATGATCTATTACTCTGATTCCAATTAGCTCTCCTATCGGTAGCGAATCTATATGCCGAATGGAAACCTCTACCGCATTCTTTGGCCATTTCATAAGGCAAAAATTGACCTCTTTAAGACCGCCGATCTATGCGAGAATCATCCTTTGACTTCTCCCTTTTCTTCCCCCAGTTCCAACCCTCGGTTGATGCCGACAAATTGACCTGATCATCCATAGTTTTTATCTTCGACTCATACGGGTTGTGAATTGCCTAGAAATCGAGCAGACTTTCTTTCAATTTCCGGAAAGCGTTAGAACTTCTCATATCCATCCTTTAGTAAATGACTCAGCTGCCCATTCATCTGGTACAACCGAGAGCACCATCCTCTCTTTTTGGAATCTGGTCACGAACTCCCGCAACAATTTGGACTCTCCTTGTGCAATCCTAAATATGTTGGCATACCTTTCTAGCCCCGACATTGGCCTTGATAAAAGAATTTGTGAGCATCTCGAAAGAGTCTATCGAGTGATAGGGCAAAAGCAAAATACCATGCCAGGGCCCCCTTCGTGAGGGTCTCCTCGAATTTCTTCAATAAGACCGACTCAATCTCGTGCGGAGCTCAATTATTTCCCTTTACCGCTATTTATACATATAAGTTGTAATGTATTCTTGAGGATCCGAAGTTCTATCATTCTTCAACACGTTTGACATTTTGAACCACTTTGGGATCAATTCTGGCGTCGCGCTTGGTTTGAACGACAACTGGGTGCATTTCTTTGATTCGATCCTTTTAACATCGGTGGTGCATCCAGAATTTGATCCATTTAGGCATTTATTTCTCTCATAAATCGCATGAGTTCGGTTTTAAAGGGATCACACTCATTATTATTACCGGATCTGCTACCCCCGCCCTATCAGAGTCGAATTCGCTTCTCGAGGTATTGTTATCGACCCTCTATGTTGTTTGGTTTGCAGGAGCTCCAAGAGGATTGTGACCTCCTCCTTTCGCATTGTTGGAAGCACCCGACAACGCATACCTCAACTCTGTCATGACTTGATCTTATCGTGAGAGGTAGCTATGGATTTTTGTTGCTCCCTCGAGATCCGTACTGTTTCAGCAACGTGCACTTCTTCAGCATCATCAGGAGGTTCCTCTCGAACATGTCGTGGATATTGCCCGTCATGGACCAGCGTGGTCGTATCACCCTCGTTGCGGGTATTACTGATCGAATCTTCTTGCTGATGTTGATTTCCTTAGGACTCAACATTGTGTGCGATGTTAACATCGTTATTTGCCATTTTCTATTATTTTTACTAAGAGAAAGAATCAAACAAATTAGTAATAGATGCTAGGATCAATTCAATTACACAACTTTCAAGGACCCACAGTGGGCGCCGAACTATTTACCCGTGAAATGATATAGTTAAATTTATACTAGGTTTATAAATAAGTGAATTGATTTGATCCCAAAAATAATAAATTAATTAAACAAGAATATAAGATTTAGTGTTAAAATCAATGTAAGACAACTTAAATCATGTTTTTGGGAGCTCTCCCGGAGGCAGATCAATAAATATCGTCTCGTCGAAAAAGAAGAAGGTAGAACACTTGGATCGAGTTATATGTAGGGGTTTTCATAAAAATCGAAAAATCGAACCAAACCGAAAACCATACCAAACCTACAAAAAAAATGATACTTTTTGGTTTGGTTTGAGTTTGGTTTTAAATTTTAAAAACTGATCAAATTTGGTTTAGTTTTGGTTTTAATCAGAAAAAAATCGAACCAAACCGACTATAGGAGTAGCTGTTTCAAATTTATTATTATATTCATATATATGTATGTTATTATACAAAGTTTCAAAAAATTTATGGTAACTGTTAATAGTTTGCACTTTTAATATTGTTCTTTACCTTTACATTCTAGTTTGATTGGTAGTTTTCTTTTGTTTAGTGTAAGAATCCATTTCATATTAAAAATAACATATTTTTAATTGAGTCCTTAAATTATTCATCACTATTTGATTCAATTATCATCAATATATTTTGATAAATAATAGATTTCTCAAAGGGTAGTTGATTTGATAGTGTTACATTGAAAATGTGGTCGCTGAAATATATGTTGGTAGTGTATGTCTTATATTTAAGAAAAATCGATAAATAACAAAAAAAATTAACTTAAACCGAATCGAGAAAAATCGGCTTAATTAATTTTATTCTAATATTTCAAAATCGACTTACCTGGTTTGGTTTGATTATAATATTTGAAAAACCAACTTATTCGATTTGATTTAAAAAAAAATCCGATCCAAACACCCCTAATCACAGTTATAAGGTTTAATGAAAAATGAAGAGTACAGTGTTGGAGTACGGAAATTAAGCTGTGTGTGGACTGTGGAGCATCTTAATTAGCATGAAAAGTAAGAGGGGATGTGATGTACACGCGTACCATTTAGTACGATTACAGCTAATATATGTTCTTTTGGAGATGTTGACCCTAAAGTCACAAAGCAGAAGACAAGAAGCCAAATGCATGTGACATAGATCCATGGCACAGCCAAATCGTCCCCATTAATACCTCACCCATAATAAACATTGTATTTATTTGTCATATTGGTTCGACCTTTATCAAACCACATCAAATCAATATAATTGATTTGAATTAGTTTCATTTTATCGGTTTTTTTAAATTCTGTTGTTATTTGATATTATTTTAATTTTACTTAGTTAAAGTTATAGATAAATGTTTGATAAAGAAATATATTTTTAGTCAAAATTGAAAAAACTAACAACATCTTAAAATAATCTTATGGGCAAAATTATCTAGTAAACATAATAGGATTTCATTATTCAAATAATCACTAAACTATCTCAAATTATCTCCTAAAGTCACTTTATATTTCGTTTATAACAACAAAGTCACTTAACTATATCTATTGCACTCAGAAAGTCACTCAACTAAATTTTTCAAATTTTAGATTGTCAAATACCTATTTTATCCTCTAAATTATAAGCATTAATCTTCTTTTAATTGTTTTAAAACTTTTTAATATTATAATTTTTTCCTTTTAATTTATATTATGGACTTACCTATAGAATAAATAAATATTACTTACAAATTAAAAAAATAAAAAGTATTTACGAATATATAATGTTGGTCATGATAGAAAAATTAATTAGAATAATTTGTTAGTAAAAACAATTATAGTATTAACAACAAAATTTCAAAAGTTTATTTACACAAATCATGAGAATGAAAGAAAATAAATGTTATAAAATATATACTCCATGCAAGTAATATAAAAATAATTATTAAATAAAGGTATTTTATAATATACATTATATATTCTTGAAAAATTATGCTCAATTATGTTATATATATTTCGTGCACGACTTAACATAGCTTATTTTACCATGTGCCAATGGCGGATGCACATAGGGAGTTGTGGGTGCTTAAACACCCATTAACTTTGACCATATTAATATACTTATATAGAAAATTGTACAAATATTTAGATAAATATTGAGCAAGTGCCTACAAAAAAATTTATTTTTCCTCTTCTTTTGAAGTTTTTATTAGCGAGCACCCATAACGTTAAGATCCTGGATCCGCCACTATCCTAGACAGATAGTCCTCCTATTTTCCGGTGACATAACTTGTGTCGTCGAAAAGTTAGTAGAAACATAATAATATAATTGAGCATAATTTTCAAGAATATATAATATATATTGTAAAAATATCCTTATTTGAATAATCATTTTATTATTACGTGCATGGAATATATATTATACAACCTTTATTTTCTTTCATTCTAAATTTTGTAAATAATTAATTGAGTTTTTTTGTTAATACTATAATTATTATTACTATCAAATTATTCTAATTAATTATTATACCATTCCCATCATTATATATTCTTAAATACTTTTTATCTTTTAATTTGTAAATAATATTCATTTATTCTATAGGTAAATCCATAATATATTAAAAAGTTTAAAAACAATAAAAAGAAGATAAATGCTTATAATTTAGAGGGTAAAATAGGTATTTGGCAATCTAAAATTTGAAAATCTAGTTGAGTGACTTTCTGAGTTCAATAGACTTAGATCAGTGACTTTGTTGTTACAAAGGAAAGAGAAGTGACTTTAGGAGATAATTTGAGATAGTTCAGTGATCATTTGAGTAATGGACTCAACATAATAGTTATTTTCTTAGTCGTCTAATACTAATTTTTCGCTGATATACACTTTCAAGGTCAATCACTCGTGCTCGAGTTCACTCGTGAAAGGAAGGTTCTTCAAATTCGAAAAAGATATAAGAATCTAACATATTTTGGCATACGAACATGAAAACAAAGAGATTACGCATTTCAATTAACACATGATAAGGAAGTGATGATACATCCTATTATTTAAAGTAAATAAATATGGATGTACTTAATAGTTTTATCAAATATTATATTCCATGAGAGAATCTCAAATATTTCTAGATATTATTTAAAGAAAATTCTATATTAAGTCTTAAAAGTATATATATATATATATATATATATATTATTTAAAGAAAATTCTATATTAAGTCTTAAAAGTGTATATATATATATATATATATACCAAATCCAATTGGTACTTTTAATTAATTTGATTTGACTTTTTGGATAAGTATAATTTTTCGATTCGGCTTGAACATTCCTTATTATTACTACTAATAATAAAACAAGTTAGTTTAAACGTCACATTCATATTCAAATTTGAATACCTTAATTCTTGAAAATTATAAAGGTCAATAGGGATTCTGTCAAAAAATTGGAGCATTTCAAAAATGAAAAGAGCACCATATAAATCGACAAAGAGATAATACACACACATGTATGCTGCAAATGCTATATCCACCACAGGAATCTAAGTATCTTTCTCGACATGAGTTTCTTTCCTTAATTTTCCATCCATACATTCCCTTTTTCTCTTTTCTTTCCCCTTGGGGATGGTAGTATATGTTGAGTAACAATTGGTACAACTACTCATTGTGGATGCCAAAAGAATTCAACAACAATCATTAGAACTGACACTAGCAGCTAATTAAGGTGGATTAATGGTTTGATGATCGGCAATGTGTGGGATTGGAGGTTATTATACATGACTTAGCCAACAATAGCGTGCTCAAATTGAGCGAGGTAAATGTAGGGAGAAATTCGAAAATAGCGAGATTTACCGCTGGTCATTGAAAAATAGCCAAGTTTCAAAAGTTGAGCGAAAACACTGTTCAAAATTCGGAAAAATACGCCTGCAAATTTTACGGGAGTTCCAGCTTAAGTAGGTTTCAACTCCCGTAAATTTTATGGGAGTTTCAAGATAACTATGTTGGAACTCCCGCAAATTTTACGGGAGTTCAAGCATAATTATGCGGAACTCACGCAAATTTTACGGGAGTTCCAGGAAGTATAATTGTCTAGTATAATATACTGGAGTTTGGAACACTGGTGCTCCAATCTCCCGCAAATTTTACAGGAGTTAGCAAAGTATACCGGTCCAGCATAATATGCTGGAGTTCGTACACAAATACACCAGAACTCACGTATATTATGCTGGACCGGTCCCTGTTGCACCAAAATAATGTCTATTTTTCATTGACTTGATAAACGCTGATTATTTTTTATTGACCAGTGTAGAAATTGGCTATATCATGATATTTTAACTGTAAATGTAATGCATATAGATGAGTGTTTGAAATTATTACATAGTATATAACATCATTTTGTCATGAAATTATTACACATATAGCATCATTTTGTAATGTAATGACTTATAATAAATATATACTAACCAAAAATATCACCATTTTGTCGTGTGGCAACGTGTATTAACAAATTACTATAGCTAACACTACCTAACTAGAATGGATGGAAGAAATTTGTTTACTAGTAATCGCATAAAACAAAAACCTCTCATTTGTTCCTCTTTTATTAGGGGCAAATTTAAGCTCGATCGTTTGGGCCTTGGCCGTGGATGGTAAAACGTGTCTAACTTTTTAAATATTGTTGCATTGGGTTGAACATGGACTGGACCCAATTAAATCGCTGCTTGGGCCTTCAGTAACCTAAGTTGATTGGTCATACATACAGAAAAATCATGTCACAAATTGGGATGTTATTTGGTTTTGATTGTCTTTCATGTACATTGTCCAATAGATGCAGTTCCACTGGAAAAAATGGGTCAAATGAACAAATAACTGTTTTTAGCCCCCCCCCCCCCACCTAATGAATAGTCAAAATTTAAAAAGTTTTTAAAAGTTTAGTTGGCTCATAATGAATATTAGACATGTTGGTATGAAGTTGAAATCACGAATTTAAAGTTTTGAATTCAAACTCTCGAATCTAAAGCAAGGGCTAAGTCAGCAATTTTCTCAAGGGTATTCAAATTTGAATAAGTAAAACAATAATCCGACAAAGAGTATTCAATACATATTATGTATCTCTAAAATCAAATATTTTACCTATATAAGCAATGTAGTTTTCCGAAAAAGGGTGGTCAGTTGACCAACCTAACCCGAGTGTGCCTTCGGACTTTGTTTAAACCTAACTTTCGAGCTTTTATAATATTTCTCAAGGGAAAAATACAAGGAATTGAAAAAAATGTGGACTCTTTACTGTTATAGAAGATTCTCAATTTCTTTACCCATTTTATGGGGCTTGACTTGAAGTCTTTGGACTAATATTTGAACACTTCATCAGTACTTTAGTGTCTAGTTCAGTGTGAGTGGGTTCTAAGAAAGAATGAGTGAACTCAATCCTTTTCAATAGACCTCAGGTGTGAAGAAGTTCAAATTTAGATATGAGGCCTGAAGTTAGACTTTGTTGAGATTATTTAATAGTTAGCCACATTGTAATAGTTAGCCATATTCTTTGTGTAGGCCAATTTTGTAATTAGTTTGGCTATTATTGTAATGAGTTAGTTAGGCCATTAGTTAATAAAGTTAGTAGTATACGTATAAAAGGGACACTGTACAAATATTTTTTAGTAAGAAAGAAATTCATCTTTCCTCTCCATCTGTTTCTCGAAGGTTCTTAGTAAGAATGTCTCCTTTCTTCATCAACGGAAGCTCAATTCGAGCTCAACTCCATTGTTAATCTTTCACATTTCGTCACGGTATCAGAGCATAGGCTCCGATTCAGTTTTTAATCATCGCATTCCGTCAAAATTTCAACCAGTATTCTCTCATCCCTCTTTTCTTCGATTTTTTCTGTAATTCGCCTTGATTAGGGAAAAATCACATCAATTTTTGATTGCTATTCGATAGTGAACGATTTTTCCTTTTTGAATCATGGCAACGGACAAGGAAACCCTAGATTCGTCTAGCCTGCAGTATATGCATTCGTCAGAGAACGTCGGAACGATGTTGGTGCCGGTGGCTTTCGGCTACACGAGTTATAGATCATGGAGAAGAGGAGTACTTAGGCATTATCGGTAAGGAACAAGGTCGGTTTCATCAATGGAAAGGTCAAGAAGCTAGATCCAACTCACGCTACCTTCGATCAATGGGAACGATGTGACGATATGGTCACCTCCTGGATTCTAAACTCGCTACCAAAATATTTGGCTGACAGCTTGCAGTATGTTAAGGATGCGGAGGAATTATAGCATGAATTGGAAGATAGATACGACCAGACTAACGGTGCAAAATTGTATCAGCTTCAAAAGAAAATCAGTAATCTAAGCCAAGAAGCTCTTAATATTACTGGGTATTATACAAAAATGAAAAGGCTTTGGGAAGAACTCAACACCTTGAACACACACGCTCAGTACAATTGCACATGCATTTGTGGAGCTAAGGCAAACATGCATAAGGCGGAACATGATAGGAGATTGATTCAATTTTTAATGGGATTGAATGAGGTGTATACTGTGGTGAGAGGCAACATCTTGATGATGAATCCACTTTCCAACATTGCGCAAGCATTTTCCATACAGATTCAAGAGGAGAAACAGAGGAAAGTTAAGCTACACGGTTAATTTGTGATGGAATCTGCATCTCTTAATTCAAGTGTAGGTAATAACAATTTTAGGACCAACTACAACACACAAGGATACATTACTAAAAATACTGGAAACGGTGGAAATACGGAAGGATACATTTCAAACAAACCTCATCCATTCTTTGATAACTGTAAGAAGTTAGGACATAGTAGGGACACATATTTCAAACTCTATGGGTATCCTCAGAATTCAAGGTATTCTAGCTATGGAACAACAATAAAGGGAAAAGAATTCCATCAAATGTGTTTGGAACACCAAGTGATGGACCTAATGCTACAGAAGTTGAGGGAGATCATCATGAAGAAGGAAGAATAATGCATCACCTAACTCAAGAACAATATGGACAACTTCTCAATATCCTAGAAAAGCTCCAAACAAGAATGATAGATCTTAAACACTCTTGCCTTATATTTTGATTATCTAACAAACTTACTGCTCAAAACCAGTTAGGGAACCTGACTTACTTTGGATTGCTGCAAACTCTAACGGACTCCAATAAAATATGAACTGCTACAAATTCAAGAGCTAGGAACCAAACAAGGACCTGATGCTACTGTGATTCCTATATAGCAGTACAAAGTCATTTGGACATAGCTGGGACTAAAGTGACTGAAGCATTGTTTCTGCCGCACTGCACCACATTTTCAGCCCATTCATTCTCTAACCAAACAAAGTACTCACATCATTTCAAGTGATGTGATCAATATGTATCAAAGGGGCTTTATACAAAAACATCACTGGAAGGTTTCTATTTTTCATTCAAGCCTCTAGCAAAAAATAGAAAGATCATTCTCTCAAGCTTGAAGAACAAGGTTGACGCCACTATGGACTAGCTCCTAAAAGATTGATTGTTGTTATCCTAATTGAGTTGTAACCTTGTTATTGTACTCATTATATCTCCTAAATCGCTTACTTAAAAGCATATTGGTTAGGAATTATCTTGTAAATTCATAAACTCGTTGAGTTTATGTTATAACTAGATTTAGTCATAAGGAAAAGTCTTTATAACCGTAAAGTTACAAAGTGGCTTGTAGTGATAGCACCACAAGTTAGAAAAAGCCTTTGTAACTAGGATAGTCATAAAGTGGCTGGTGGTAAAGGTACCACAAGTTAGTTGAGTAAATCCTTTGCAATCGGAAGTATTATAAAGTGGCTTATAATAGGTAAGATTACAAGTGAGTGAAGTTAAAAGCCTACAATGTAGGTTGTGGGTTTTTATCCCCTTGTGCCGGATTTTTCCACGTAAAAAAATCCTCTGTCTCATTTACTTACTGCTTTACTAAGTGCTCTCAGCAGAAACTTGTAGAGAACCAGGTACTCTACGATTTGGTGGATCCATACAAACTAACAAAGAAACACTGGGTACCAGGAGACATGAAGCTGACTAGAGGGGCTGTGAACTTTGCAGGTACAGTCGCTTGTTACTTTTCTATTGTGCATAATAATCAGTGGATCCTTATTTCGGAGCCACAAACCATATGACCTTTAATAAGAATATTATGCAATTTTAGGACCTCAGTCTATCCATATTTAGTTTTCTTACCCAATGGATATAAAGTCAAGGTGACACTTATTGGTGATGTGATCCTAAGTCCAAAATTTATTATGAAAAAGGTGATTTTATGTGCCTAGTTTCAAATTTAACTTGATATCTATCCACTCTCTAACTGTGCAAATAGATTGCATTGTTGTATTTACAAAATTCTTATGTCTTCTTCTACAGGCCCTTCGTTGAAGAGGCTATTCGAGATTGGTGAAGTGAAAGACAACCTTTACTTTCATTGTACAAACTCATGCAAAAATAACTAAACTCTACTTTCTGTACCTAACACTACTTCTTTGACACATACCTCACACACAACACCTTGTGCATCCATTTCCACACATAATAGAAATAAAGTATAATCTGTTGTAGGAAATAATGTTTCAAACAATGTTAACGAACACTCTGTTTCAAATGTTTCTGCCTATCCTTCTGTTGATGTTCATGAATCTTCCAATTCTGTTCCAGTTCCTAATGCATCTACTTATGCGATATGCAATGTAGACTTTCTGTGGCATAATAGATTAGGCCATGTACCTTTTGTCAAGATGAGGGGCATCTCAACTTTTCCAATTACCTTTTCTCAAAAAACAACCATTCTTCTGACCTGCCTATCCAATGGCCAGGCAGAGCTGATACCACTTGATAACAACTAGGTCGGGAATCCAAACTAGAGTAAGAATTTGAGAAGTAAATGCAGAAGCAATAACAACAGGAATTGAACAACTAGAATTAAAGAGACGAAAATAAAGGATATGGGAAAGATTCAAGGAAAGAATTCCGAGAACTTTCAAGAACGCAAATTCTATAGCCTTGACAAGATCAAAGTAACAACGTCTTGATTTATGAAAGAAATCAAACGCCTTTACTTAAAAAGCAAATCAAAACAATAGATTCGGATCTTGACCACTTTACGAGTAACTTGAGACAACAATTAATACTAGTATTAATCGCCTTCTAAGAATACCACAAAGGAATCAAAGATATCACAAAAGAGAAGTAATCTTACTATCTTGAACTATGAACTAGTAAAGGTTGAAAGATAAATCTCAAAGCACAAGTAACAAAGGTTCAAAAGAACTCTCAAAGTATGATATACTCAATCAATAATAATGTGTCTTATGAAGGAGAAGAACACCCTATTTATAGGAGTACAAAGGCATAAAAATAACATTAAAAAACTAGGTGGGGTGGTTGTAATAGAAAGCATAATTATTACAATAAGGTAGGTGGTTGCTAAAGTCTAAGAAAAGTCTTTGGTTAGGTGAGGGGCGGCCAAGACCCTTTGGGGCAGATTTGGGTCTTAAAACAACTAGTTTGGGCCATTTGTTTGGACTCCAATTGGGCTCCTTTTGTAGTACCTCCTTTTGGACTTCTTTTAAGCTCATTTTGAGCCATTTTGGTGTACTCCAAGGGCTGATTTGGGTGACCAAATCTTCCTCCTCTTGGACTTCAATTTGAGCTACCAAATAATTGTAAAACTTCAACAATTCTTCTCCTCTGGGCTGGAGCTCTTTCTCGACAATTAAAGGCTTCTTTATGTGCACTTGAAGTCCAATGATTGTGTTTTGAAATTCTTTAGCTTGACATCTTGTTAAAGGTCCTCTTTGAGATTGCAACGCTTCATCCTTGTACTTGAATAGAATTGAGCTTCCTAGGATGCTATCATTCCCCTCTTCTTGAAAAGAATTCGTCCTCGAATTCGATCCTTCCACGATCCAACAAGAATTGATATTGCCGAATTCATGTTGCAATCCAATTGGATCTTTTGCCACCATATCTTGCACCTCACTACCCCTTTCAAAAGGTATTTCAACACGTGGCTGCACAAAGTCAATGGTATCCCTCATTTCTTGGAGTTGGAGATTCAGCCTTTCAAACTGTTGATGCATGGCTTGCAAGGTAAAATCATTCCTTGCTTTGATTTCAACTTCTTGGAGAACCATTCGTTCATTATCACTACCTGTATGTGACATCTTTAAAAATTGTATCACACAAATTAGCTTTTTTTTGTTTTATTTCTCTCGGAATAACCTTTGAACAAAGTACTTTATAGATTTATAATTAAACCCAACTTGTATGTAGTTCTCAGTAGTAAAACTCAGATTTTTCTTTTGTTTTTGGGAACAAATAAAAGAAGAAAGAACCAAATCCTAGAACTTTAGGCTCGGTTGAAACAAGACACGAACGAGAAGGTAAGAATATAAATATGCAGAATACAAAGAGTAAGAAAATCAAGGATCCCCTCTTCTTATTTCCTTTGTTAATATTTGGAAACAACTTAGATACAAAAGATATATGCTGGAGAGCAAGAAATTGTATTTCTTCTTGTATTAAATTGTTTTTTTTTTGTTTTTTTCAAAATTTTTTTTTTTGTTTTTTTTTCAAAATATCCCAAGAATTATCAAGAACGAAATCTTGATAGAACCGCTCCGATACCACTTGATAACAACTAGGTCGGGAATCCAAACTAGAGTAAGAATTTGAGAAGTAAATGCGGAAGCAATAACAACGGGAATTGAACAACTAGAATTAAAGAGACGAAAATAAAGGATATGGGAAAGATTCAAGGAAAGAATTCCGAGAACTTTCAAGAACGCAAGTTCTATAGCCTTTACAAGATCAAAGTAACAACGTCTTGATTTATGAAAGAAATCAAACGCCTTTACTTAAAAGCAAATCAAAACAATAGATTCGGATCTTGACCACTTTATGAGTAACTTGAGACAACAATTAATACTAGTATTAATCGCCTTCTAAGAATACCACAAAGGAATCAAAGATATCACAAAAGAGAAGTAATCTTACTACCTTGAACAATGAACTAGTAAAGGTTGAAAGATAATTCTCAAAGCACAAGTAACAAAGGTTCAAAAGAACTCTCAAAGTATGATATACTCAATCAATAATAATCTGTCTTATGAAGGAGAAGAACACCCTATTTATAGGAGTACAAAGGCATAAAAATAACATTAAAAAACTAGGTGGGGTGGTTGTAATAGAAAGCATAATTATTACAATAAGGTAGGTGGTTGCTAAAGTCTAAGAAAAGTCTTTGGTTAGGTGAGGGGCGGCCAAGACCATAAAGGATATGGGAAAGATTCAAGGAAAGAATTCCGAGAACTTTCAAGACTCCAATTGGGCTCCTTTTGTAGTACCTCCTTTTGGACTTCTTTTAAGCTTATTTTGAGCCATTTTGGTGTACTCCAAGGGCTGATTTGGGTGACCAAATCTTCCTTCTCTTGGACTTCAATTTGAGCTACCAAATAATTGTAAAACTTCAACAATTCTTCTCCTCTGGGCTGGAGCTCTTTCTCGACAATTAAAGGATTCTCTATGTGCACTTGAAGTCCAATGATCGTGTTTTGAAATTCTTTAGCTTGACATCTTGTTAAAGGTCCTCTTTGAGATTGTAACGCTTCATCCTTGTACTTGAATAGAATTGAGCTTCCTAGGATGCTATCAGATCCCCTTTCCCACAAAGTACTACAAAAACACTTAAAGTCTTTGAATTATTACATGTGGATCTGTGGGGGGCTCTATCATATTTCAACACATGATGGATATAAATATTTTATTACCCTTGTAGATGATTATAGTAGATCCACATGGACACACCTCTTCACCTGCAAGAGCAATGCTCTCCATATCATCAAAGATTTTGTTGCTATTGTAGAAAACCAATTCCAAACTACCATCAAAACAGTTAGGACAGATAATGGTCTAGAGTTTGTTAATACTGCCAGCACCATATTTTTCCAAAGAAAAATTATCATACACCAAAAGACTGCCCCTATACTCCCTAACATAATGGGATATTATAAAGAAAACACAAATATCTCCTTGAAATAACTACAACACTACTATATCAATCCAATGCATCTTTAAAATACTGGAGAGAATGCATACTCACCTCTACCTACCTAATAAACAGACTTCCATCATCCTCTATCAAGGATAAGTGTCCATATAAATTGCTCTACCAGAAAAATATACTTTATTCACATCTTAGAAGCTTTGGTTGCCTTTGCTTCCCAACCACTTTCAAAACACACAAAGACAAATTTGAACCTAGATCAACTCCACATGTATTCCTGAGATACCCTTTTGGGACAAAGGGCTACAAGGTATTAAATATTTCCATAAAAAGGATGCACATTTCAAGAGATGTATTATTTCAGGAAAATATTTTTCCATTCAACTCAAAATCAAGTCCTAGTAATATCGTTCCTAATCTTGATAGTTTTTCCTTCCCAATACCTCAAATATACTTGAATACAGAAAATCATACATCACTAACTAATCCCAGTACAAGTGGTTCTGCTCTCTTGTATCAGGGAACCAAGATTCTGAGAATGCTCAAGATACAAATGAATACAATATTCCATCTCCACAGTTTCAAAACCAGAATAGACCACTCAGTACTGCTAGTCCATCTAATTATAACGAACATACTCCAACCTTGCCTCCAGAAAATACTAGACAATCTAGAACTCACAAATTACCCACATATCTGAAAGATTATATGTGCACACTGCCCAAGCAACCTGTGAGTCACCATCTTGTGAGTAGCTTACCTCAAGATGAACAAAGCACCTCTTCTCTATCCTTTAACACCTTCATTTCTAAAGTGTAGCCTATTAACATTAGAGATCTGGCTACTGATAGCCAACATTTGATAAAGAATATCTCACAAGATTGTGAACCTGCCTCATATGAAGAGGCATCTGTTGTACCTATATGCCAAGCAACAATGACTCAATAATTTGAGGCATTGTACAACAATAGCACTTAGGATTTAGTGATACTTCCAGCTGGAAAGAGGGCCATAGGATGTAATTGGTATATAAGATAAAAACATAAGCCAGATGGGAGTGTAGAGAGGTTCAAAGCTAGACTGGTAGTGACGGATTATACTCAACAGGCTGGAGTAGATTACACTGAAACCTTCTCACCTATTGTAAAGATAAAAACAGTAAGGGCTCTGATTGGGGTAGCAATTAAGAAGGGATGAGAAATATTTCAATTAGATAATAATAATGCTTTTCTTCATGGTGCTTTACGTGAAGAAGTATACATGGAGACACCACCGAGTCTATTTGTAGAATAGCCTGGAATGGCATGCAAACTAAATAAGTATTTGTATGGACTAAAGCAAGTTAGTAGGCAATGATGTGCTAAGCTAACTGAAGCCCTTTGTTCTAGAGGATATACACATTCCATGTTTAACTACTTTGTTTCATAAAGGGAAAGGCAGTTCAGTAACCTTTATAGCTATCTATGTGGATGATGTTAGCATCACAGGAGCCTTATTATAAGAGATTGACGGTTTAAAGAAATTTCTACATTAAACATTTAGAATAAAGGACCTAGGGAGATTGCATTAGTTTCTAGGAATGAAAATACTCTATAAAAGTGATGGAGTTTTGATTACACAAAGAAAGTTCACCCAAGATCTTCTTAAGGAATTTGACTGTATAGGACGTACAACTGTGTCTTCACCCCATGATTCGACAATAAAGTTAAAGGCAAATGTGGGAATATCCCTTTCAGATCCTAGCAAATATAGGAGGTTAGTAGGAAAGTTGAATTTCCTTACACGAACTAGACCTGATATAGCCTATAGTTTTCAACACGTAAGTCAATATATGCAAAATCCTAAAGACATACACCTAAGGGCAGCATTGCATCTGCTGAGGTATTTGAAGAGAAGTATATCTCTGGGAATTTTTCTTGTCAAACAGCAGGAATTACAGGATAAGGGCATTTTGTGACTCTAATTGGGCAGCTTGCCCTGAAACCAGGAAGTCAGTCAGTGGATATAACAGTATTTCTTGGTGACAATCCTATTTGTTGGAAATCCAAAAAAGCAGTCTACTTTTTCACTATCCTCGGCAAAAGCTGAGTATAAAGCTGTAAGAAAAGTAGTTGGAGAAATGGTCTGTCTTGCAAGACTGTTTGAGGAACTCACAATTCCTCTCTCTCCACCTATACCTATTTTCTGTGATAGCCAAGAAGTACTCTATATTGCAAAGAATCATGTCTTTCATGAGCGAACCAAACACATCGAAGTGGATTGCCATTTTGTACGAGACAAACTTCATGAGGGACTGATCTCACTACATTATATCCCTACTCATGAACAACTTGTAGACATCTTTACTAAATCTATACCAAGCAACAAGCATATTCTTCTACTTGGCAAGTTGGCTGTGGATTCCCTACCTCCAACATGAGGGGGTGGGGGTGGGGGTGGGGGTGGGGGGGAGTGTTGAAATTATTTAATAGTTAGCCACATTGTAATAGTTAGTCATATTCTTTGTATAGACCAATTTTGTAATTAGTTAGGCTGTTATTGTAATGAATTAGTTAGGCCATTAGTTAGCGAAGTTAGTAGTATACGTATAAAAGAGACACTGTACAAATATTATTTAGTAAGAAAGAAATTCATTTTTCATCTCCATCTGTTTCTCGAAGGTTCTCAATAAGATTGTTTCCCTTCTTCATCCATGGAAGCTCAATTCGAGCTCATCTCCATTGTTAATCTTTCACATTTCGTTAGACTTTGGCAGAGTCTAATTTCATAACCGAAGATCTGACTTTAAGATATGAAGTAAGGGTCCGAAGAAAAAGAAGAAGTAATAATAAGTTCAATATGAAATTTATCAAAATTGACTAAACCTTAAATAGTTTTTAAAAAATTATCATGCTTTAATGGGTTCTACAAGGGGCTAGTCATAATTTCTACGGAAAACTGAGGTCTTAAAACTATACTGATGTAGTGGCTGATCCATCATTCGGTTTATGCGGGGCGGGGCGGGGCGGGGCGGGTTCAAGAATTATTTTTTAAATTTAATTGCGGTTGCGGGGCGGTTGCGGGTTACGCATTTGTGTAATACTTGCATCGCATATTTGTTGCTTTTCGTCAAAGAAGATTAAATCTTTTCATGCATTTTGCAATCTTTTTTCTTAATTAGAATCTGTTTTATAAACTTTCCCTTGCTTATTTTTATATCTTTATTTTAATTTTAAATTTTGTATTCATTAATCTCCTCTTTTCTTGCTCTTTTAAGCTTAGATGTGTGGGTAATATCATATACCCTAGTTATACATTATCAACGTATTAGGATATTATCAATTTTTGGAGCATTAAAATATTGGTGCGCCTATCCGGTAGAAATATTGCATACTAGTTTTAAGAAGATATATTTAAAATTGATTATTATAATTAACTTACTAATCAAATTACTATGCTAAAAAATATTTTCTAACAGGATTAATAGAAGACATACCGTAATTGATGTTTAATAATTAATTACAATTTGAATAAACATAATCCAAAGATTTCTTATGTCTTTTTAACGGTTTAATATGAAAATGAACATATAAGTATATAACTTAAAAAATATTTGTAATCGTAGATCTTCCCTAACCATCTCAATCTGCGTATGACGTATGTGTATATCACCTTGTAAAAGATGAATTATTTTAAGGATTGATTCATATTTCTCAATAATTTGATTTTTTCTTGTATATACTAATAATTAACTTAAATATATCATACATGATACATGTACGAGACTGATCATTATTGATAATGTTAATAGATCCATAAAATAATACAATTGAAATTTTATAAAATATTAAAAAAATTCAATTGAAATTTCATAAAATATTGAAAACATTATGGACATAGGTGAAACTACCTAGAAAAGAAGGTAATAGGTTATCATTAATTTTTTTAGGTTTTTTTTTAAAAGAGAAACTACTTGTAAAAAATGAAAAATGAATTTTTTTTACTTTGCGGTGCGGGGCGGGGCGGGTTTATGCGAACTGAGGTCTTAAAACTATACTGATGTAGTGGCTGATCCACCATTCGTCAAAACTCAAAATTTTCATAAATTGCATGTAAAATGTATATATATCAAATCTTTGATGATTTCATAGTCTATAATTTCTTGGTACAACTTCTAAATATGTATCTTACTTTTGAACTGAACTCTTTCTAGCTAAAGAGAAGTCTCTCTTATCGCTATTATAAATATTGCATGAGCAATTACTAGGGGTTGCTATTTTCCTTGTTTTTTTTTTCTTTTTACTAACTAATTAAGTATTTTATTTACATAGACTTAGCTTTTTGTTGTACTATCTTGGAAATCACAACGGTTTAGCAGATCAGTCGGCATTTCTATATATAGAAAAATAAAAAAGTTAAATTAACTGACAACAGCAAATAGCATGGTAGGTAATTGAGTTTTGTTGGGCCATTTTGCTTATGCTCCGAACAGTTATACACTTTGTTTTACAAAGTGGCGTTACTGTACCTTTTTGTTTCAATTATCTTCTGCTTGCCGGCGGAGTACATACAGATACAGATCCAGGATTTAATGTTATGGATTACTGCAACAAATTCGAGTAAATTTCTAATATTAACTAAGGCCACATTTAAATATTTGTAGATATTTAATAAATTTTTAAACACATTTATACTATTTGAACAAAAACCACTGAATTCATGAGATACTAGATGCACTACAATTCTACAAAGGTTCCACCTTTTCCTTTGCCAACATAGGAGAAAGATTTTTATTTATGATTCCTTTTCTTTTAGGGAAGAAAAGGGGGCAACATTAAAAAATTTTTATTATGTAAAGGGGATTCAACAAGTTTCATATATACATAAAAATTAAATTTGTTTTACCCAAATTTGCTGTATAAGTTCTTCATAGGGATTCAATTAAACTCTCTTCACCATATATAGCTCCGCCACCATGGGTTAGGAGGACAAAAATTATTAAGTGACAGATTAAGATATTATTAAATGAAATTCTTGTTTCTTTGTTCTCCAGCTATACCATGTGCATTCTTTTGTAAATTATTGCAGATTTCAACAATAAATCCAGATATATAGATATTAGAAAGATGATTCCTGCGGCGGGTCAAATAAGAGTAGGTTACAGTTTCAACTTTAATTTGTTTATTGTTTGGTTCAAAAGTTATTGATTACTTTATAAGCTAAAAACAATCGAAGGATGTGAAAGGGGTAAATCGTAATCAAATATAATAAACCTAAATATGACATCAGTGTAATTATAATGTAGAGACACTTGCAAGAATGAAAAACTTTTAAAGATAATCGCTTGTCACAGTTGAGAGAGAATGATAGAGAGAGAATGAGAGAAATTGTATTATTAGATAATAACACATGGTCCATTACAATAGAGAAGCCTCCCTTTATATAGAGGTGAGGCCTCCATACTTAAACTATAATCCGTCGGGTGGTAGTTGACGACCTTTTAGAGGGGACGTCTAAATACAAACGACATTGTTTGTATTCTTTCGTCTACACTGCACCCTCGCTGTAGGAGACGTAGGGGAGGGGTCATACCCTTATTGTTTGCGAACGTAGAGAAAGCTGCGTTCAACCCCCTATGATCAAGCCATATTTTGCCCCATACATTTATCTTGATCGACGGCAAAAGGAATCTTCAAGAACATATAATTAATATCCAAAATCTAGTTATATTATCATTAATTAATATCCAAAATATCGAGTCACTTACTATTTTCTCCGATCCAAAATAAGTAATTTTTTGGATGTTTCTATTTACTCCAAGGACAATATAGAAAAAAAAATAACTAATTTATTTTTGAAATATGAAAAAATTACTTATTTTGGATTACAAGAAAAAGACCAAAAAAATCATTTATTTTGGACGGGATGAAGTAAGATCTAGAGGGGAGGAATGTTAGTTTCATGATGTATAAGTAGGTCCAAAATAAATTAAAACACTCTCTTACTTTTCATGATCCTTAAAATAAGTGTTATGGTCCTTCTCTAATACACAAAAGCTAAAACAAACAAGAAAAAAAATTAAGAGAAAAAATCGATGCACAAATCAAATATTACAACCAGTACCTGTTAAGATGCTGTGGCGATGAATGTATGTTTGTCTTATATCATACAAGTGGTCGAAATAAACATGCAGGCCAGAATTTTAACCTTATGAATTTTAGATTTTAATTCTTTTAAATTATTAAGTTTTAAAATAATAATTATACGTATTTCATAAATTATATGGAATTTGCACAAAAAATACAGAATTTGGCCGAACCCATAGCTAGCTGAGGGCTAGCTCAGCCCCTGCAAGTGAACCCCATCTTGACTTTTCATGCATAGTACTCAACGCTAAATTAATAAGAAGACCCTTTCACCCATATAAGCAAATCCATGTAGATAAAAACAATGCCAAAAGTTAAAAAGATAAATTTTGGCGAATCTTCTTGAATCATATATACACATTAAATGAGGAATAATGTTAGTTTCATGATGTACAAGTAGGTCCAAGATAATTAAACACTCTCTTATACTTTCATGCATATATATACCCGTAAAAACCAATGACAAAATAAGTGTTATTATCCTTCTCTAATGCACAAAAGCTAAAAGAAACAAGAAATATAAAAACTAAGAGGAAGATGCGAGGAAAAAATCAATGCACAAATTAAATACACCCTGTACTTGTTAAGTCTTATGTCATACAAGTGGTCCAAATGAAACCCCTCTTGACTTTTCATGCACGGTAACTCAACGCTAAATTAATAAGAAGACCCTTTCACCCATATAAACAAATCCGTATAGATAAAAATAATGATAAAAGTTAAAAGATAAATTTTGGGAATCTTTTTGAATCATATACATTAATTGAGGCTCCTATAACCTCTAAATACTTTGACATTGTCAAATTCTTGTTTACAAACTTTGGTCATTACACATATATAAAGGGTCCAATAATCTGACCTCAAAAATACACAAAAGCTAAAAGAAAGTAAGAAGAAGACGCAAAGAAAAAATCAATGCACAAAATACAATAACATCACAAAGGTCATCAATTGGACCGAGTCTAAAACTATCAAAATCATCTTCTATAAACGGATCAACCAACAACTTTTAACGTTAATTAATGATAACATGTTATATGAAAATGACAGAAAAAAACCACCTTATAATTAACATACCGGAAAACGCTCTAATATACCGGTAATTAAGTAAACCACCATTTAGTTAGGAGACAGTTAAACCAAGAACGTCAGCTGCAGATCTTCCCATAATATTAGCAAACTCATTGAAACTAATAACACCATCACCATTCGTGTCAGCTTCTTGCATCATATCAGACAACTCTTTGTACGTTAACGGACGTCCCATTTTAGCCATTGATCCAGCCAACTCAGCCGCCGTGATGTAGCCGTTACCGTCACGATCGAACGATCGGAAAACCTCCATGAGTTGTTCTTGATTTATCAAGATTTCTGCATTCGTGTCAGGTAATATGGCATTTACGAGTTCGTCAAATTCAATGAATCCGTTGCCATTGTTGTCCATGTTGGCTAACAATATGTGGATTTGATCTCCTGTGGGTTTGAGGCCTAGTGAACGGAGGAGAGCGGCTAACTCTAGCTGAGTGAGGCTGCCATCACGATCAAGATCGAATCGCGTGAATATTTCCTTTAGCTGTTTGTGTTGATCTGATTGAAGAGTAGCCATAATTACGCCGTATATATTAAGCTCGTAATGATATCTTACTACTCAGAAGAATGATATATATTGAACTCGTAATTAACGGTAGCTTAGTATTCAGAAGAATATATCTATGGTGTGTGAGAAATGAAAGAGAAAGAAGAAAGGAGAGAAGAAAGCAAGATGTGTCAAAGTTGTGTTTTTTGTTTGTTTATGGATTTAGTGATGTAAAGACAAACCGTGTGAGGAACTAGGAAAAGAGAACAAGTGGAGGAAAGAGAGAAGAAAAAGTTTGATTGGAGTGGGGGAAGGAAATTGTATAGGACAATACTTGTCTATATTTATTGAAGATGTGATATAAAAGAATGTGATTATTGGTTTAACGTAATCGTCGGGTGAAGGTAAATTTTTATTGTAACTCTTAAAACAACTAGTTTTGGATAAGATCAATTATATTTTCTTATCGTAGAGATTAGCTTGTCTATTTTTTTATATCTTTTTCTTTTCGTCAATCACTAAATTACTGTGTTGATCACATTCATTCATCGTTACTATTTAGAATGACATATTTTTTATGGGTCAAAATCTGACCACCAGACGGTTATCATTAAAAGGGACGGTAGGAGGTCGACTTAGTCACGGTCGTGCCTATAAGGCGTAATGACGATGAGTACCACGATTCTTGCTGAGATCAAGCCGTTAGAAAGCTTACATCACAGAACAAGTGTAATGTTTGGGCAAGTAATAAAAGATCCAGTCATGAGAATGCACGCCGATCAAAGACCGTTGGATAAAAGGAAAAATGTTAGTATATAGGGAGGCTCGAGACCATTACGGCTCTCGGAATCCAGATCTGGCTACAATATTTATAGCCATCAGTACGGAACCAACAAGGGGGATCTCTTAGTTATCAACAACTTTCTCTCTTTTCCTTCCAGACTCTTACGATTATGATGCAAACCCTTCATAGATGTAAGCTTATCATTTCCATTGATATATGATAATCATCTTAAGATATATCAAATCAACTTGTTCTTCTCCGACTTTTATAATTAATATGTTTTGATCTAGAGTTAATTATATTTGGCTAAGATTTACCTTTTATACATCTATTAATTAGTTTAACTAAATGGTTTAACAACTTTTTGGTTAAACAATTTGGCACCGTTTGTGGGGATTTCTTAGCCAATTTTTTTTTGTTTCCTTTAGATCTAGAACCAGCCAAGTATCACTTCGAGGATGTCATAACCTCACCATCTTGGTATAAATACTCACTCGAAAGAATGGTAGATAAGCTTTGGAGATAACCGCACCAATCTAGGTCAAATCTCTACATCAAATAGAAATTATGACCGATGTCTATGTAAAACCCACGCTCCACCTGTAGCAATGGGATTGGCATGTCATATGCATGTTTAAAAGTAGAACCACGGTTGCTACGCTCTTGGCATGACCACAATCTCATTTGACGTATTCGCCTTATATACTCGCTTGTACTTCCACCTCTTAGGACGTGATGATAGCCTACTGTGTGATCCTTTGAAATAGCGATCATATCCTCCCCCTTTTTTACATTCCCCACACACACCGGATGATTTATGAATAAAGTGTGACATGTTTCCCTTGTTTGTGCAAATGGGGCGAGATCGGACCGGGACTCGATTTCAATATTTCACCAAGTGAGGTGGGCCCAACCCGTGAGAAGCCTTAACGTTGTTAATGACGAAGCCAAGCACGATCGCCAAATCTAAAACCACCATTCGAGTATTAGGCGAAGCGAGTAACCCTACAATGCCGCTCCTTCTTTCACCAGCTTGTGAGGATGAGGTAACAAACGATTTCATTTCGGTTTATCTTCACTCTTTTGTTGGTTCAAAACATGAAACGCACGACATTTTCAAATGAAAGCAAAATTGAGTGGACAGGTACTCACCCAAAAAACACACGACATTCTTCAGTAATAGAAAAATTGAGTGAACTAGTACTCACCCAATAAACACACAACATTCTTCAGTAAAAGAAAAATTGAGAAAATGGAGACTCTCCCACAAAACACACGGTATTCTCCAGTAAAAGCAAAATTGAGCGAACTGCGACTCGCCCAAGAAAATGCATAGTACCCTCCAAATGAAAGTGATTAAGGGAACCGTGATTCACCCCGATGCGCACGTAAATAGCACAACAAAAAGTAATTCTCCCCAGCAGAGACAGTGTAATGGGTTTAAATTTTGACCTTGCTCGATGTAACACCCCTAAGGCCATCGACCTTCGCTAAAATAGAATTCGACCTTGCTCGAATCTACAGCGGATTAAAATTTCGACCTTGCTAGAAATAATACCCCTACGGCCATCGGCCTTCGCCAAAAGAAAATTCGGCCTTGCCTGAATCTATGACGGGTTAAAATTTTGACATTGCTCGGAATAACACCCCTACGGCCATCGGCCTTTGCCAAAAGAGAATTCGACCTCGCTCGAATCTACGACTGGTTAAAATTTTGACCTTACTCGAAATAACACCCCTACGGGCATCGGCCTTCGCCAAAAGAGAATTCGACCTGGCTCAAATCTATGATGGGTTAAAATTTTGACCTTGCTCAAAATAACACTTGTACGGCTATTGTCACACCTCCCTTTTTACTACCCCTCCCCCCAAGAAGGCTTTTGTACCGATCTATTTGAGAAGATACGTATGGTATACCTCAGTGTTCAAATACCCGAAAAGGATATAACAACAAAGAGGAAGGAGTTTTTCCACATAAATGACGATCGGTTCGGGATTTTTACTTAATTTTCATAGTCGCCACTTGGGAAGATAATGGTGTCCCAAGTCACCGGTTAATCCCGAATCCGAGGAATTTTGACTCTTAAAAATGTCTGCGAAGCAAAGATCCGGATAAGGAACTCGTTAACCCGGGAGAAGGTGTTAGGCATTCCCGGGTTCCGTGGTTTTAGCATGGTCGCTCAACCATCGTTCTCAAACTTATTTGACTTGTTTTAGATTTTAACAATATGTATGTGTTTTCACTTTTATCATTTCTAGGAATTACGACGTCTCGAAAACGTACTTCGAGTCACACCACAAGCAGTACGCCTGTGACCTTTAGTACATTTCGGCTTCGCCGGGATTTGGGATTTGAGTCGCAGCAAGTGCACACTCGTATTTAAGAAAGGTATATTAAATCGTGCCTAATAGTGTCTATAAGCTTTTAAGTCTTTTGGGAGAAGCTATGAAATTTACTAGTAGCTTTCCCGATTCTCTATTTACAATTTTTTACTGTATCTTAAAAGGGGGGCCCACTATTTGGTGTCATATGAGGCTCATCCCAGTTTAATTTTAAGGCTCAATCCTACTATGTACATACTATGTTATCTATACTGGTTTTTCCTTAATTATTTATTTTCGACTATCATTTCAGAATTGGGTCCGGGCCATTTTCGTTGCCATTATTGGGCCTAGGCCTCTGCACCTATCTTAATAGATCATTGTATCTGCCCGGGTCTTAGATACCCAGGCTATCTCCAAGCTTCTATTTAACAGCCCAATCAACTTCGTACCACAGTTCAGGCCCACGTTATATATTAGGACCAAACCAAATTGAAACAATAATAATGAAAACAAATAACTGAACACAAACACAAACATCTGGAATCAACGATGAATTCAATTTGCACTTTATTTTATCAAAGGAGAAAATCATTATACAAATTATCGGTGTCAACTATAACTCCTAACTGTCTAATATACATGAGAATCGAATTAAAAGACTGATTTCACTTTTGTTCTGATGATGAATCTATACTAATATTAGAATTACTTACTAACTAAGAGATTAAGAAGTGATTTAACTATATATGAAGCATGATTAAACTAAATAGTTCAACTACTTACAAACAACATTCTAATTATCTAAAGATGAGATAAGTTATTCACAGATGCACTGTTATACTATTGATTTTAATACGAATTAAGCTTATGCAGTGTCATAGACCCAGTTGCAAATGATTTATCGTTTCTTCTAACTATTCTTCTCCTTTTGGACTTGTTTGTATCTATATACTAATTCACATGTGTGATTAACTACATGAGCGTGACTTATATTACTATTATGAGAGAGCTGTTAGCGGCTTAGACTACAGTTTAATTAACTCATTTTAAGGTTTTACCTACTTTAACTAGGTGAGATGCCATCTACGACTACACTACTACTATCATACTATCTATTACATTGTTTTGTTTGGTTTTCTACTTATACATATCATTCTACATTAAAAATTCACAGATCTAAGCTACACTACACTATCAATTAGAAATAAACAGAGATACAAAATGACATTAATGAATTTAATCTTTGAACTTCATTTTTCATCCAAATTTCAGCATTACATCTCGCCGAACAGGGTATTTACCTGATTCAGCAAAAATGAAGCCGATGAGTTCTAAGGGAGACAAGAGCAAGCAACAACAATAGACTCAACAAGGCACAAGCAACAGCGTAGGATTGAATCTCAAACGAGCAGAAATCCCAGAAGAAATCGAGCAGAAATCCCAGAAGAAATCGAGCAGAAATCCCACAAAACAAACAGCTTAACCAGTGATTCTCACTCGAAATATGCAGAAAACTATTTGCTATTTGCTATTGTATTCACTTTGAATTTTTCTCTTGAAAAACCAGCCCTTTATCAGTCTTTTTAGAGGGTATTTATAGGTATAGATTGGCACATTTCTTGTTGGGGGGAAAGAATAGAGGTTAATTCCACTTCCCTCCCTTTAAAACTCATTAAATCTACACTTTACACCCCGATTATGTTACAAGATCCCTTCCAGCATGTTCTGGAAGGTTCTTTTTTATTCTATTCCTAAGCTTTTACCAAAGTGTCCCTACTAGTTATGAATTTTTACTGATTTTCCTTTTTAGTGAGACCATTATACCCCTTAATCTCTGCAAAATTGCAGAAATCAGAAGCACAAATGTCTCCTATGTCCCTATATGCTCTATTTAATCTACCATTTTACCAATTTATATTCCCTTTATGCCCTTAAGGGCACAGCTGAATTACCCGACCTACCTAGGTCAGGTTTTTAGCATTTTTCAACTTATTTAACTAAGGGCCAGTCCTTGCATTGGTATTTAAGGACTGGCCAATTTTAACTTGAAGAACTATTTCAATTTTAACCACTTTTGCTTTTATTTTCTGTTAATTAAAGACTTTTACTTCATTTTTAAGCTAATTGCAGGACTAGCCTACTTTATTATTACACTTAGACTATTTAAAACTTAGCCAGTCTCAAGTTGAGACTTGGCTTGTGCAATTGAAGCCCATTACTGAACACAGGCTGGGCTAAGGCCTTTGCAGGCCTATCCACCTGTGATTCAGGGCTCAATTCAGGTCTTGGTAAGTCTGAACATTCAAACTTAAACCAATTATTACACAACTAGCCCATTTAAGGGTGGGCCAGTATGTGAAAGACCTTGCGGAGTTGGTCAATTGCAAAATTGACCACTCTTGGTCATTTATTTAACTTATAACCTATTTTTATTTGATTTTCAATTTTAACCTATTTCAAAACTAACCACTTATGAGACTTAGTACTATTGCAGCTATGACCAGTTCCCCTAAGATTGATGGACATTAACACTGCTCATACTAACATAAAACTATTGCAAACTTAGCCATTTCAACATACAATTGCACACATAGACAAATGAAACCAAACTTGTTCATCAATCAATTAAAACTCAGAAGAGAAGTTTGATATTGTTGAATCTTAATCAATCAACTCACATAACTCAATTTCATGTAGCAAAGTGCCAATTAAACATCAATCAGACTTAGTTACAACCATTTTATGTTGAATGATTCACTGAAAGACCCAAAACACTTAAAGTTCATGGACATAGACTCATAGAGACTAGATCTCATAAAGCAGTCAAAAGAAATGAAACATGGCCTATCCAGGCACAAGAACAATGGATCTAACAGAGTAACATAAGAATGATATCAACCAGAACCCACTAAATCTAAACTTTTTCCAAATACCAACCCAAATCTAATACAAGCGTATGATAGATAAGATGAGGAAGAATGAAGAACAAAATGAAGAAATTCCCTAAATCTATCATATGAAAGTGACAGAAGAGAGAAGCAGAATCACTAAATCAAATTAGCATGCTATTTAGCAAATGAAAGAACATAAGAGATGTTATAAACCTGCATTAAAGAAAAATCCCTAGTATAAACATGAAATGAAGGAGAATGAGAATCAAATGGTTAAACCTAGAACCAAAACTAAATCATGTAATTAAGAGAAGAGAAGAACAGTAAAGATATTGAAAACTAACAAAAGAAACCCTAATATAAAGATGAAGAAGAATGAGAGTCAAACAGCTAAACTAGCACTAAAACTAAACATGCAGTTAACAGAAGAGAAGAACAGTAAAGATATTGAAAGTTAACAAATCAGGAACCACAGTATACACAGAAGATGAAGAAGAAAAGTGGAATCAAGACGGATCTTTTAAACCGGAGAAACAAAACAAGATCCAAACACCAAGATATAACAAAACAGAAGAAAACATGAAATGAGCGGACAAAAAGAAGGCAAGCAAAACATTGAGTGGGAGGGGAACTTAGCTTTGCAGGGCCGATCCCCTGAGCTTCCATTTCCCCTTTCTTTTTAACTTCTCTTTTTCAGACTTCTTTTCCTCTTTTTTTTCTTTATTTCTATTTTTTTGGTTTTCTTGTTAGACTTCAAGACGAAGTCTTTTGGGGGTTTCTGGTTAGGGGTGGGTACTTAGAGAGGGAAAGGTGAGATTTTTGGAGGAAACTTGGTTTGAATCGCCGGAGTAAGGGTCCCAGCGACTTTCTTTTGGATATTCGAGGAGAGAGAGGCAGATTCGAGGGAAACCAATGGTGTGGGGGGATAGATCAGGGTGAGATGGTTCTGTTGTGTTAAGCTTGGGGTGGTTCTCATAGGTTGAGGTCATCGGCGGTGAACTCCGATGACCGGAGTTTCAAGAAAATGGGGGTTTTCATGGTTTCATGGGGGTTTCGTGGGGGTTTGTGGTAGAGGGGAGGGGAAAGAGAATAGAAGGGTTTGGGGTTTGGCCGGAAACTGCCGTGGAGATGGACAGTCTCCATGGCCGGCGAGGTCTGATGGAGAAGACGAAGAAGAGAGAAGAAGGAGAAGGGGCGGCTAGGGTTAGGCTTTGGAGCAAATGACCGGTCTCAACTGAGACCAAAGCTTTTTATACTTGTGGCCAACAAGGTGATCTTGGCCGTTGAATCTTTGATGATCAACGGTCAAGACTAAATGTAACTTAAACGACGCTGTCTTGTTTGCAACGAGACCAAAGCTTCAATCGTTAGATCAGCTTAAATGGACGGCTCAGATTCAATCTTGAATTTGGCCAAATTAAATAATTCATGTTAATTATCTCAGCCGTTGGATTTGGTCTAATGAACGACTGAGATCACTTCAATTTCAACCACTGGACCGGATCCCTTTGGGCTAGGGCATTGGGCCAACATTTCAGATGTTATTTGGCCCAGTTCTTGTTACACATATATGTATTTTTTTGTATTTTTCTGGTATTTTAATTATTTTGTGGTAATTTTCTTTTGTATTTCATTTTTACTTTTTGTATTATTTAAATTATTCAATTTTCTACTTTTACTAATTTTATGATATGTTTTGGCAACTTTCTACTATTTTTCCCATAATTTCCGCTATTAATGCTCTTCTTTTTATTGATTTTTCTTTTTAACTAATTAATTAAAAAATGCAAGTATTTAACCTATATTTTTTTATTTTCTAATTTTAATTTTTAATTGTTCAATCACACAAATGTATCTAATTTCAATCAAAACAAGTAATTGCACCCAAAAATATTATTTATTTTAATTTTGAAATTGTATTGCTTAGTGCAAAAATCACGTGCTCACGGCTATCACCGACATAAGGTTCGACCTAACTCGAACTTACAACGGATTACCATTTCAACCTTGCTCAAAATACGGCCAACGACCATCGCCAAAAGAAGGGTCCGACCTCGCTCGAACTTACAATAGGTCACAATTCAATTTCGCTTGAATTAACACCTTTGCGGCCACCGGCCATCGTCAAAACAAATAGGTCGCATTCTATCTTACCCGAATTGACACTTTTATACTAGGTATCATCGAATCAAGTAGGATACGATTCAACCTCATTCAGAATAACACCTTTACGGCCACTGGCTACCGTCAAATAAAGAGTTCGAGCTCGTTCAAATATGAGTCAGAAATTGACTTCGCCAAAGATGGCTACTCCAATTTCAACCTCGAACACAAGTCAAAAATAGACTTTGCCCGGGATGGCGATTCCAAGCTCGACCCCGATCAAATACGTATGAAAAATTTGACTTTGCCTACGTCGGTAAGTCAAAGCTCAAACCCACTCGAATGTTCGGGTAGAAAATGACTTTGTCTAAAATGACGAGTCTAAATTCAACCTCATTCAAACCAAGGATGGTTCCACCTAAGTCAGCAAATCAGAAGTCAACCTCGCCTGAAACTGAAGATCCAAAATGACTTCATTCGGACTTACGTGATGAGATCTTACTTGATCCGAGCAGGGTCAGATTCCCAATCGAATAGGTCAGGGACTCATCGAAAAAAAAGGAAATCAAAAGATACACAAAGGAGAGGAAACTATTTTATTTAAATATACATGCGCAACAACCACACCTTACAAAAAGCCAAAACATGTCCCCAAAAAAACGAAAATGTACCAAAAAAAGTGTACTAAAGCTGCAGTAACTTTTCACTCAGTGTCATCACCGCCGTTCTCCCCATCATTGTCTTTAGGAAACCCCTCTTCAACATCAGTGTCCACGCCAACCTCTAGTATCATAGGGTCGTAGCCGCAATTAACACGAGCCTCACGTGCCTTCGCTTGAGCTTCTTCAAAAGTAGCCTCGAAAACACTGCCCACCTCCCATAAACCCTTGTATATGTCTTTTTGGGCCTTAACGTGAACCCATAGCTCATGCAAGTGATGAGGGACAACGGTAGAAGCATACTCAACTTGAGCTATCTATTGTGCCTTTTCATCCTCAAGGATCATGACCCAGTCTCCTAAGTTTGAGGCTTTCCGATCGATTTCGCTGATGCGCTCTTCGAGCCTCACCTCCCTTAGTATGGTTGTTGCCCTCTCAGACTCCTGTTCGGATTTAAGGATGTAGGTAGTGTCCTCTAGCACTGCCGGTCTTTCCAAAGCCGACGCCCGAGCAATCTTGGTATTTTCTATCTCAACCACTTTTCTCTCCAGCTCTACTAACTTTCCCATCCATTCTGCACTCAATGCTTTAACTCTGGTGGCATTTTTATCAAGTTCGGCTTGCAACGACAGTACCTTCGCCTGAAGATGCTTGCATTCTGCATCGACCCCCTTTCCTAACTCAAGCTCTTCGTCCTTGGCACGGAGAAGCTCCTCGAGCTCACTACATCTATAAATGGACTGCATTAGCTCCTGATACCTTTTCTCCAACTCTTCCCTCAGGGATTGGGTGTCTGTACCCGTCTTGAGCCGCTCTTGCATCTCGCCGCATCTGTTGTGATATCACCGATACTTTTTAAGAATCGTCAGAAAAATCTTGGCCTTATTCTCGGCCCTGCAAGCACTCTCGATCTCCAGTATGTAAGACTGAAAGAAAAAAAAAAGATTCGATAAAGGCCAAGGCCGCACAAAAAGGGGGGAACAAACAAGGAAGAGAAACTTACCCTTAGGCCCATTGCAGCCACGCCACATGATAATTCGGCATCGCTGATGTCCTGAAGAGCACCACTTTCAGTAGCAGAGTATAGAATGTCGAACTACGACACAAAATCCACCATGTCTTGCAGAAGATAAAGGTCCGACGGAGTTTTGAGTATTCGGGAAGGACCTTCTGCTCTAACTACAGTTCGGGTAAAGCTCTCCTCGAACATCCTAACATTTTTAGGATCGAGGTCGAATTCAGACTTGTAATCATCAACTGCAATGCTTTTTCCCCTCTCTTCAGCTGAAAAAGAAGTACAGTTCGGTGGGGATGACAAAAGGCCTCCAAAAAAAGCGACGGTAGCCTCGGGACTCCATCTCTCTGCCATGTTAGCCTGTTGATTGCTTACAAAGGGTGTAGCCTCTACAACCAAGTTAGCACCACTAATAATTTTGGGCACCGCCAAGGAATGGTCGCCCCTCGAAGATGTTTCGGCTTAAGAAATCACTTTCAATGCCACCCATCGTCTCTTCGACAGGACCTCTCCACTACCAGCATAGGAAGACTCGCCCGTTGAGCGAACGTTAGAAATCAAAGGCTCAGGTTGGGTAGTGGCTCTTGATACAGGATGGATAACGACCCTTGGTGCAGGCTAGGTAAGGGACACCGGTTGACAAAATATGAGTGCAGGATCCCTCTTCCTTCGCGCTCTCCCTGCCAACAAAAAAAGACGGTCATATAATGACAAGATCGAACTATAGGGCAAAGAAAACGAGTCGACTCACTAGTGAGAGGCTTACGCCCATATTTATTGTAGAAGGATGCCCACTCACGAATACCCTTTATATGGGGAAGAATTGTGTTCACCCACTTACGGACGTCATCAACTGACGGGGGAGGTAATCTCGGCTGCAAAAACGAAAATAGGTCCTTAGCAATAGCACCTAAAGAAGAACGATCGATGACCGCTTTGAGAGGAATGGCAAAATAAACAAAAGAAAACTTACGAGCGAAGTTCCTTGTCTCAGGGAACCCTGTTGAGTCCGCCACAGGGTGCTCTATCCGCACATAAAAATAGCTTTCCCAGAAGTGGCGATTAGCCTTATTATCCATCTTCACCACCAAACTCTTGGTTCCTCGATGGGGCATGTAGATCATCATACCCCAAAGAAATTGAGGAGCAAAAATATAAAGCATGTGCCCCAAAGTAAGTAAGAGCTTGTATGCGTACAGTGAGAGCTGAGTCGGGCACACTTCGTAGAAACAGCAGAAGTCTACCACTAGAGAGGGAAGAGGAGGAGTATGTCCGATAACAAAAGGATACGCGTAAAATATGTAGTACCGCAAGCGATTCAAATGTACAATGTTCGTCCCCGCCGCCAGTACCATTTTGATATGATTTGGAATTCCCCACTTAGCCTTGAGCATTGTAATCGCCGCTTCATACATGGCTGAAGGGGCAGGTTCCATTTCATCTCCGGCGGGGCTATTAAAGTGAGTCCATAATTTTCTAGGAGGGGGTAGTATCTCATCCATTGTCGGAAATCCCTCATCTTCCATCACCTCCATTCCCTCTCCAAGAAGGGGTGCATCATTCTCCGGCGCCGGAGCTTCGACGAATCTGTCAGTCTGGGAAGAAGTACCAGTCATTTTCCTGGCTCGATCGGAATAAAAAATAGTGATACAGAAATAGATAGGGTGATCACGTCAAATTCTGATGAAAGCCGAAGTGTGAAATACTAAAGAAGGTGGAAGTTTGTAAAATTTCTTAGGTAAATCGAAAAGCGTAACAATCGAATGGTGGTTTCCACTATTTATAGGAACATAAATGCCTTGAGCGGGAAACCCATGAGCCGTCAAAAAGCTGAAAAGGCATAAGAAGCGATACAGTGCCTAGTAAACGTGCATCATAATGATGTATAACGGGCATCCATGGCACCCTGAATCGGCATGACGATTCATCTACGAACTGACGTAACGGTCCGGTAAAGTCCTAAAAACATTACGTTGCCACCCTGTCCTCGCATAATGACCAGGTTTCTCCTAATTCTTGGATCCATAGGGTCTACCCATTGAGCTCGCCAAAAGACGACCACAACGGGCAGAGGGACAAACTATATGGGTCAAAATCTGGCCACCAAACGGTTATCATTAAAGGGGACGGTAAGAGGTTGACATATCCACGGTCATGCCCATAAGGTGTAATGGCGATGAGTACCACGGTCCCTGCCGAGATCAAGCCATTAGAAAGCTTAAATCGCAGAACAAGTGTAATGTTTGGGCAAGTAATGAAAGACCCAGTCATGAAAAAGCACGCCGGTCAAAGACCGTTGGATATATAGGGAGGCAGGAGACCATTATAGCTCTCGGAATCCAGATTTGGCTACAACATTTATAGCCATCATTACGGAACCAACAAGGGGGTTCTCTTAGTTATTAACAACTTTTTCTCTTTTCCTTCTAGGCTCTTACTATTAGGATGGAAACCTTTCATAGATGTAAGCTTATCATTTACATTGATATATGAGAATCATCTTAAGATATGTTAAATCAGCTTGTTCTTCTCCTATTTTTGTACTTAATATATTTTGATCGAGAGTTAATTATATTTATCTAAGATTTATCTTCTATCTCTCTATTAATTAGTTTAACTAAATGGTTTAATAATTTTTTGGTTAAATAGGTTTGTCATTTAATAAATGGTTGGTGAAACCATTAATGAAAAAAAGTACCTTGGTGCATAAAGTATTTGGTATTTAATTACACAGGATTTAGGGAAGAACCACACCCAAGAAGTGTTTCATATGTCTCGAACTCAACAAATAAGTTCTCACGGAGATAACTTTACCTTTACTCTAAGATTCCCCTTCTAAACCCTTAATGAAAACATGAAAAAAATTTACGCACAAAGCAAATGTATACATTATTATTATTTTTTTGGGTCAAAAAGATAGATTGTATTTATTATTTGTAGCTATACTTTCATAAAGTTAGTATTCAAGCTATATTCAAAGTTTATACCAAATTTATATTTAGTAATGAAACAAGAGATTAATTGTTTTGAATTGAAACAAGATCTACAACAAGCTTTTGTTGCTTAGTTGGTTAAAGCGCCTACCAAGCAGAGATGTTGAGTTCAATTCTCAATAAAAATATTCTATTTTTCTTTATTTCGCCTTAGTTGTATCCATTTACAATCAATCAGTTAATGAAAAGGAAAAGATCAATTTAAGGAATACCTCAGTCAAAGTTATTTATTGATAGTATAACTCTTGTACGTTTCCATTGGAATTCTTCTTTGTGAAATAACAAGTCTTCACATTTCCTTATTCTTTAAATGTACTAATTTTACAAAGAATCAACGATCAATTATTCTGTCTGTTCTAACTTGGAAGGTTAACATTTTTGGATACAGATTGATCTAAAGATTTGTAGCTTATAAATATAAATGGATTCATAGGCAAACGAGCCTCTCAAATTGTAGCTATATTCGAATGTTATTCTATTAGGATAAATGTAATAATAGGAAATATTTGTGTACGCTTTATGCACAGTGATTAAGCTAATAATCTAATTACTGATGAAATTTGATTTAGGCAATAGATTATAAAAGATATTGTAAGTACCATGAAAAGAAGTAATTGCAAGTTGAAGAGCCTAACACTAACCACCAAGAAGTGTGGTGAAGTTATAAGTCACCCATACTTAAGAATAAAAGAACAAAGATTTAGACCGAACGATGCTCAGATGACAAGCATGAGCGAAGAAGACTCGTACTATTTTACTTGAAATTTTGTGAAACCGTTCTTTACTCACTACAAGTATTTCGCTCTATCTCTTTAGTTCTCTTAGCTATCGGTACATTTTATGATTCACCAAGAAAGCAGCGTATCTGAAGCTAGTGGAAAGTATGGACGCGGAGGAGAAGAAGGCGAATAGGGAGCATTATAAGCTGGCTAAGAAAGAGTCAAAGTTAGCAATTACGGCGACCAAGACTGCAGCTTTTAGTCATTTGTATGAGGAACTCGAGGGCCGAGGTGGGGATAAGAGTTTGTTCAGGTTATCCAAGGTGCAAGAAAGGAAAGCGCGGGACTTGGACCAAGTGAAGCGCATCAAGGATGAAGAAGGTAGAGTTTTGTTGGATGAGGGTCTTATCCCCGTCGGAGATGGCAGACCTACTTCCATAATCTCTTGAACGAAGGGTGGACATGAGCATTGTCTTGGGTGATTTAGAACTCTCTGAGAGTCATTGTGACTTTGGGTATTGTAGGCAGATTAGAGTTGACAAAGTTGAGGGGGCTATGCGTAAGATGAGTAGGGGAAAAGCGGCCGGCCCGGATGAAATTCCGGTGGGATTTTGGAAGGGTGCGGGCAAGGCAGGCATGGAGTGGCTAACTAGGTTAGTATTATTTTTAGATCGAAGAAGATTCCTGAAGAGTGAAGGTGGAGCACGATGGTTCATGTATACAAGAATATGCGTGATATCCAAAATTGCAATAACTATAGGGGTATCAAGCTGCTTATTTATACTATGAAAGTCTGGGAGAGAATGGTAAAGCTATGAGTGAGGAGGAATATATATTTCTGAGAACCAGTTTGAGTTTATGTTGGGGTATTCGACTATACAATTCATCCACCTTGTTAGGAGATTGATGAAACCGTGTAGGGAGAGAAAGAATGACTTGCATATGGTGTTCATCAACTTAGAAAATGTGTATGATAAAGTTCTGAGGGAGGTTTTGTGGAGATTTTTGGAGGCTAAGGGTGTACTTATTGCCTAAGTTAGGTTGATTAAGGACATATATGATGGAGTGAAGACCCGAGTGAGGACGATGGGTAGGGACTCAGATCATTTTTCGGTTATGATGGGGTTGCATCATGGGTCGGTACATAACCATTTTTTGTTTGCTCTGGTGATGGATGTACTGACACACACATCCAAGGAGTGGTGCCGTGGTGCATGCTATTTGCATATGATATTGTATTGATTGGCGAGACGCGAGACGGTGTGAACGTGCAAATAGAGGTATGGAGGCATACCCTGGAATCTTGAGGTTTCAAGTTGAGAAAGACTAAGACAGAATACTTGGATTGTAAGTTTAATGGAGAGACCCAAGGAGGGGAAGGGGAGGTGAGGCTATACTCGCAGGTCATCCCTAGGAGAGAGAGTTTTAAGTACCTTGGGTCTATTATTCAGGGAGATGGGGAGATTGATGAAGATGTCACATATCATATTGGGGCAGGATGGATGAAATGGACACTCGCTTCCGGTGTTTTGTGTGACAAGAAGGTGCCATCAAAATTTAAAGGTAAGTTATACAAAGTGGTGGTCAGACCAATGATGTTATATAGGGATGAGTGTTGACCAGTCAAGATCCTTATGTCCAGAAGATGAAGGTAGAGGATATTAAGATGGATGTGCGGGCACACCATCTTAGATATGATCAGAAATGAGGTTATTCGCGACAAGGTGGGTGGTCCCTATTGAGGACAAGATGCGGGAAGCATGACTTAGGTGGTTTAGTCATGTGAGGGGGAGGAGCACAGACGCTCCGGTGAGGAGGTGTGAGAGGTTCACATTTGAGGTATTACGTAGAGGTAGAGGTAGGACAAAGAAGAGGTGGGGGAGAGGTGATTAGGCAAGACATGGCGTAACTTCAGCTGACCGAGAACATGACCCTTGATAGGAAAGTATGAAGGTCGATGCTTAGGGTAGTTGAGTAGGTAGTCTAGAGTGTTCATAACAGTAGTATTGGCACGCATTCTCACTTATATTGATAGTAGGTTTTTATAACTAACCGTTGTTTTCTTTCACTGTTAGTCTATCTATTTGTTTACATTGTGCTTTTATATGGCTTCTTGGTACTGTCCCTTCTTATCTATATTTTCATTAATGTGGTGCTTATACTTTCTTGAGCCGAGGGTCTACTGGAAATAGCTTCTCTATCCTCACAATATAGGGGTAAGATTTGCATACACACTACCCTCCCAAACCCCATGGTGTGGGATATAGCTGGGTTATGCTAACTAATTTTCATCCTTAACTAGAAGTTTCAAATTCCGGAGATAAAATAGAAAGTCTTCCTTTTATTGATGGGCCCTATATGACGTGCATTTGGATTAATCGGGCCAGTGTGCTTCTCCAAGTAAATGCATAAAAATTAAAGAGCCGAAGACTTGTATCAAGTCCAAGAAAAAGAAAAAAAAAAGACTTCCATCAAGTGATGACCAAACACATCATAATCAACTTCTTGTTCTTCTGTATACCATGCTTTTCAACCATGAAACACCATCCAAAAACTATTGCATTTATTGAAATGAAATCCTTC